>CAVMJV010000176.1:0-263742 GCA_963681835.1 Meloidogyne enterolobii | reverse complement strand
AGAGCTGAGCTTGTGCTTTGAAACTAAAATTATGTAATTGTCTTTCCGTGCTTATGCGTTTTTTCGATCCTGTCCGTTTTGGCGTGCTTTTCCCTTTAAATTTCCTTCGGGTTTCTTCTGCCGTTTTGCATGGCTTGTGTATGAAGTGAATCCATTTGTGTGCTTAAATATTTAGAAAATTTTTAATTATTTTTTTATATTTTAGATTTTAACCGCTTCCATTATTTGCTGCTCTTCTTCATTATTTACATTCATATCTTTGCCAAATATTTTTGTGACTGCTTTGTCGATGTTTTGTCCAAATCCATTCAAGCTAAAGTGTTTTTCGAAGCGAGCACGCTGCAAAAGGTTTTTCAAATTTATTTTTTCTATTTGATTTCTGAATTGGACTAACAGGGATTCCACTAGTTGAGGAAAAAGTCGGGCCGGGTTTTGGAAGGTTTCTCAGGATTCGGGTCGAAATTAAGTCCGGGTTTCATGTAACCCGTGACATCCCTGCCCTATAGTGGAAAAGGTGTGACACTTGATTTAAGGTTGACGTTTCCTGTTATCTAGAACCGAAAAGGTCCGGATATTCGGACATTTTCGGGTTGGAAAAAATGTCTCTCTTTCCTGATACATATCTGGACATTTCTCACGAACTTCCAACATTAATTGAGCTGCCATTTTATTTTATTCAATATTTTACAGATTTGTTCACCTGCATAACATAATGAGCATCATCATCCAAATTGATCCACTCCTTGGATTCCATATGTTCAACCATTGCCTCGGCCAACTTTATTCCATCGGTATCAGAAATCTTTTTTTTTATTATTTTATCAAATTTTAGAAAACAGCAATAATTCACCTTGGTTCCTGTCACTCCTTCAATGACTGTTTCTGAGGGCCCACCACTGTCAATAACAATAACTGGACGACGTTGCTCTAAGGCTTCAATTGGGACAATACCAAAATGTTCATTGGGTGGTGTGTAGATTACAGAATCGCATTGGCTGTACAATTCGAATTTTTTCTCATCGTTTGGATCAGGTATAAACTAATAATATTAATTTTTATTTAAAATTGGGATTAGGCGATGTTTTATTCATTTTTTTAAAATAAAAGGGGTGTAATTTTTTATTATTCTCTTGGTAATTCTAAAGTTTAGTTTTTTCGAAAGTTTTTTCTATTTTCTCATACCCTTATAGTTTCAATCTAATCAGTTTCTTCTAAAAATTAAAAATAAGAATCTACCTTCGAAATTTGTATCCCACCTTGAATTATCTTTTATTATCTACCCTTTCTTCGATTTACCTCCCTTCGATTCATCTCCCTTTCTTCAAAATATTTCTTTGAACTATCCTCCTTATCTTCCCTTTCTAAATATCTCCCCTCTTGAATTAATTTCAACAATTTACATAATTTTCCTCTTAAGCTTTCTCTCAGTTTTCTTGAAGAAAAAATTTAAAAAACCCGTACTTCAATAATGTCCTCCAAATTGTATTTTTTACATTGTTCCTTCAACAATTCGTAGTAAATCTTAGACTCCGGAATGTGCGGCATTACAGACCCAGCCATTTGTATAAGTGGATTAAGTCCAAAGCTTTTCAATTGAACTGAAAGTGAGAGGGATAAGTTTTTCAAAGTTCATATTTTTGTACTTTTCTTTCTCTTTTTTGTCTGTCAAACTTTCATTTATTTAATTATCTTAAGTAAGGATCTATATCCACGCATCTTATAGGATATTTGCTTCAACAAATATTTCTGGATGTGAATGAGAGAAAATTTTCTTAAAACAATTCATAGATAAGAATCAATCGCTTAGGAATAAAACTCCGAGAATATTTATTATACGCTTTTTAAACGGGTAAAATTTTCTGTTTTTATGGAAATTAAGTTAAATATTCATTGGATAATCGGGAAAGTAAAGTTTGGGGAGATTGGAAAGTACAGGGGAAAGTAGAGGGAAAGTTATGTAGTTTATGTATGTAAAAGTGAATTCTCTAGTAGAGAGGGGATTAGAGATTTTACGTTATTTGAATTAAACAAAAGAAAAATAGGGGGCTGACCAAGCTTAAAAATAATTTGAACAAACCAGCTGCGTCCAAAATTATGTCCAAACGCTTTTCTGGCCAGAAACGATTCATTGAAAGAAATAGGTAGCGTTCATTAGGCATCCGATGTTTGCGTGAAATTGGACGTGACACAACGCTCAGTGAATCAACATCACAAGGAGGATAAATCACGCGCAGTTTCTCTTTGGGTATGCTGGGCATTACAGTTTGAAAGTTTTTGGCTGTAAAAAATATTTTTTATCATAGAATTTTTAAGCAAAGGGTTTCTATTAAAAATTTACACGTAAATTCACTGTTCACAATGATCATATCTAAAAATTTTTTTGTCTCTTCGTATAAGCTTCGACTATTAAATTACCTGCATATTCACACATGTGAGCTTCAATAAGGCCCATACATGCCGAGTACCAACGATACAGAAAAAAGCGATTTGGTGTTACCTGTAAGAGTGAATTTAAGTATTTTTTAATTGTGAGATTTCGAACCAATTGTTGGGGAAAATGGCAGTAGAACATTACGTGTACCTTAAAGTTTTTGAGATTTTATTTAATTTAAAAAGCGCGCTCTTACCTTTGGAAACCACCATTTTAATATCGGAACGCACGACGCACTGTGATCAGCAACAATTAAATCTGGTTTCAGTTTCGTGCGAAAAATTATGTGATACGCAAGTGCTGTTAAGATTAGTTATTTTCTAGAGGAAGCCTTTGAATATTACCTATATTTTGTGAAAACCAATCTCCAGGATGTAGCGGGAGACGAACTTCATGAATTTCTACTCCTTTGAATTCCTCATCTGCCCAATAATCATCAATCATTGTTGTTAACCAAGCGACCTGATGTCCGGCTTGGACGAAATGTCGAAGAAACCCGATCTTTTAATGAAATTTTTTTAAATTTTAAGCTTTAGTTTGCTTACAGTGCAGCGGTCCGACCCGCCATTCCATTGTTCTGGGTGGATGATGATAACACGCATGACTGTTTAATTATAAGTATAATGTAACTATACAAATATAACTACCCCTGCAACTTTTGTTTCTTTGAATAAACGACGTCTAACGAACCAAATTAACAATGAAGTCGGTATACAAATTACAAGTCCGAACAAATAAATTGCAAGAAACGCTGTAAAAGACACTGCTGATGGTTTTAGTTGTTGTTGTTGATTTTTTTCTGGTTTTTCTTGAAGCTGCATACACTTTGAAGTTGTGTTTATTTATAAATTAGGGAACAAGCTTAAGGATTATTTTTATTTTAACCTTAATTATTTAATTTATTTCTTAAGGAAAATTTGAGAAAAAAAATTTCTCTATGATATGTATCGAAGGATAAAATTAATATTGGATATATATTCCTTGATATTTTTACCAAAATTTACTTATATAACTTGTTTACCCAGTCAGTTTTTTGAATATAAGGAGGAACGGAATGCGGATGATTTTTAATTTATGCTGTCCAAGCTTGGGGGAATGCAAGATTGGGATTGAGATATAATAAAGGGGGGTTTAACTAGTAGTAGAAAGGGTGAGGGTTTAAGTACCGGATAGCGATTACATGCGCATCATTGCGCATGCATATAAGCATATTTTTTATTGAAAAGTGAGGGACGTATAAAGTGGGGGGGGGGGGGGTTTACAAAAAACGTTTTATTTATAATAAGCTTTTTTAAAAATAAGAATGCGTAGGAAAGGGCGAAAGTAGTGACGACAATGTTTTATATATCCAAGCCTCCTTAATATCCACACATTTTTATATCCCTTTTACTGAATGTGAATGGCGATCCTCAAAAGCTTTTAAAAGCGTGATCAAAAGGGAGATAAGATTTTAAAAATATGAGCTTTTTTGGGAGTGTTTTATCCTTTTCTTCTAATAAATTTGGGGGATGTAACATGAATGATCATCGGTTATTGGTCAATGTTTTCTATTTTTAGAGAATTTAAATTATTAGAAAATAAATTTATAAATAACTGTTTTTGAGATGTTGATATTATCGTTTGAACCGCAACCGGTATTTTTATGGGGGATAACTAGAAGACGGAACGGATAAAAAAGTACACAGTGAAACGATTTATCTTTGTTTTAGTGAAAGCAACAATTTTTGAATGCTTGAATGCCCTAAGCTAGACAGCTTTCTTGTAGACGAGATTGAAACTGTTGCTGTTAAAAAAATGACAAAGATGATTGGGGGGAGGGGGATATTTTTTGTATTAAAAAATTTTATAAAGATTTTAAAGGCACTATTAATGATTGAGGTGAATTTCTGCCTGTTTCCTCTTGGCTAAAATTATTCTTTTCTTTTTTTCTAGTTTAAAAATCATTTTCTATTTTTCAACAAATTTTAAAAGCTGGACAATTTTTCAATCCTTTTTTCTTTCCCAAAATTGCCAAAAAAGTCTTCTCTTCCTCTAGAAATTCTTTTTTCATTTACTTTTCTTTTCTTGAAAAGATATGCATAAGACTCGTGTAAATACAAAATAGTTAAGGAATAAAGGAATATTTGGCAATATATGACACAGAAGAAGCTCCTGCAGAGAGAAGTAAAAAGTGCCTTAAACTTACTACTGATTGAGTGAATGTTTTTAGCTTGTTAGATTGTCGGAAGCTTCTTTTTTGCTATTTCGAGAGTTAAACTGAAAAAGAAAGACCAAAACAAATTAGGACACATTTGGCCAAGGGAACCGCATAAATGACTGGATATGTAGAGAGTGAAGACCACTGGCCTTGTAAAAATGCCAAAGGCCTTGCATGCTTTTCTCTCCTTTGTTAGTCTATAAAACTGCTGGCATAGTAAGTAAATGGCCAAGTGCATTTCTTCTATGCATGTGCATTTCTTTCTTATCTCTGCCTTTTCCCTTAAGCGACTTCGTTTTTGGACTTTATAAAAATTTTAGTTACTTTTCATCCATTCTTAAAAATTGTATTTAATTTAATATGTATGAACAATTGAACAGACTGTTCCTTCTAAAAGTTAATTCTTGCTTTTAAAAAAGTTAATTCTTGTTAATTCTTGCTTAAGTTTATTATTATTTTTGTAAATTTTTGAATTTATTTTCTTCCTGTCCATAGAAAGGATACACCCCAACGTACCGCCGAGCTATAACTTCATCCAAAATTATCGGACGTCCTGATATGGTTCAATTCAGCTTCCGGATGATGATTTTTAACGAAATCATAACTAGGCGATATAATGACCTCGCGGTACGTTGGCCTGACTCCAAAGAAATATATTAAGCTTTTATTAATTTAGTGTGAATTGTACTATCTTCATTTTCTTTATTATATATTTCTCTTGGGAACAAAACTATATTGGGCTATATTTGGGGGCATACTTCTTCAATAATAATATTTTTATTTACCTCTAATATTAGGTTGATAAAAATAAAAAAAAAGTATTCCATAGGGAGAGGTTTCAGTTTGTATATTTTTAAGCACATTTTTTTTATCCACTAGTATACTAATCAGAATATGAAGTGCCAATTTGCTCATATTTACTAACTCAAGCACAAAAAATATTACCAATTTTGGATATTTTTTTATTTTATTAAAAAAATTTAAAAATAAAAAAACTTAAAAAAGCTAAGCTTCTTTCCTTTTTATTTTCACATTTGCTACTACATACCTATTTATTATTTGAACTTTTTTTTCTTTTTTGAGATCTTTCGTATTATAATATTATTTGTAGTAATATTTAGAAGTTTGTCAAAATACATCTATTTATTTATTTTCTTGTGCGACTCATTTTAAGGCAATCTAAATATTTTTTTGCTTTGTTTTTTTGGCACAAATATTTACTGCTATAAACAAGAGAACATTCTCGCATTCCCAATGGATTTAAAAAAACTTTAAAGGGGTTAAAAAGTTTTTAAAAAAATATTTGTTTGTAGAACATAAAATATGACACTTGTTTTTATTTGACATGTTTGTCATAAATATTTTTAGATAAGCTTGAATGATAAGGCTACTTACAATTTTATATGTTACTCTGGAGATTTTGTTTTTTGTTAAGATTTTTTATTTTTATTTAAAATTTTCAAAAAAATTCCGTTTATCGTTTCTAAGAAATTTTCAATTGTTTTATTTTTCATATACACTAGGGACCGGATCGAGACGAGATTTTGGACAAAAATCTAGGTGATCGAGATCAAGTTTTGTCGAGATTCTCGTACGATTATAATACAACAAAATGGTATCCTTCGGTTATCTTTTCTTCTTTAAAAATCGTTAAATGTTAATAATGGTCAGACTGGGTTGAATGCCACCAAGTCAATGTTGTAATTTTGTTTTTCCGAGATATCTCATGCTTCTTGTACGCCCCTCCCATTCCGGTTTCTAATATCCACCTTTGATATAAAACCACATTTTTATTCCTAGATTATATAATATTGCAATATTGCACTTTTTAATAGGTTCATGAGTAATCCTGGGGAACAACTGTTGTTGTTTTGTTTTTTATACTTTTTAATTACATTTTGGATTAGAGCAAAAGCCACCTTGCGATCAAATTCGATCAATTTTCCTCTATTTTTCTTTAATTTAAAATATTTTATTTTTACGAATTTAAAAATTTTTTGTTCCATATTTCTTTTAATCTAAAACATTTTAATATTTTTTAGATGCTGATACTGAACATTTTTGTTACTAAAACGGGTGAATATTTTTGAATGTTATTTTGTCACATCTTATGCAAAAGCCGGTGTCATCACAGATTCCTCGTGGCGTGGTAATTGAGTTTTATACCAACTTTTTGGATAATGCCCTATGAGAAACCCTCTCTAATAAAAGCCTTGGGCTTCTATTTTTCAGTTTTTTAGTGGGCTTCTACAAGGATATGGGTTTTCGCTCCTATTTTTTAATGAGTCTCATTGAGAGGGTTTCTCATAGGACTTGGGCTTCTAAAAGGGCATGGGCTTCTATTGGTTCATTTGATTTATTTTATAATTTCAGGGTTGTCCTCCTCCACCCGGTATGGATCCTCGAAAAGGAAAAGGAAGGCTAATGTGCATTAAAGTAAATTAATACAAATTTATTAAAAAATTTATTTCTTCTTAATTTAGGTTCGAATGCTTGATGATAGTGTAGGAGTCTTTCATCTCGGGGTAAATTTCGTTTCGAACATTTTTAAATTTCAATTTTATAATTTTTTAGCATAAAGCACTTGGCCAAGCTCTTTTTGATGAAGTTTGCAGACATTTAAATTTGTTGGAATCTGATTATTTTGGACTTGAATTTATTTCTTTTGGAAATAGGGTTTGGTTTTTGTTGAGAAATTATTTCTTCTTATTTTTCTAGTGTTGGCTAGACAAAGATAAAAGTATCTTGCGTCAAATCATGGCTGCTCAATCCGACGCTCGTTTCTTTTTTACTGTTAAATTTTATACTCCTAATCCTGCGGAACTTGAAGAGGAATATACACGGTATTATTTTTAAATTAACGTGCGGATCCGAATATTTGATCAGAAAAAATAACGGATATACGAAAATTTTTCGGTTCGGATATCAGGTCCGGTTGTTTGCTAGAATCGTGGATTTCTGAAGATTTCCCGTGTCCAGCCAACTTTGGCAAAAATCCCTACTATTACATTATTTTGTTTTTAAAGTTACTTGTTCGCCTTACAATTACGTCGTGATTTGGCTCGTGGCGAGTTGTTATGTAATGAGAGTACTGCAGCATTGCTTGTTTCTTTTATTGTTTGTTTTTTCTTTTTTATCAAAATTTTCAATCGAATATTTTTCAGATTCAATCAGAATGTGGTGATTACTCTCCATTGGACTATCCTGACTACAGATATGTTTCTTCTGGCAATGTACAATTTGTACCCAATCAAAGCCCTGCATTCCAGAAAGAAGTTATGGAGCAACACAAAAAGGTTATTTTTGTGAATTTTTTTTAATTTTGTTGGTTTGTTCAGCTTATTGGTATGAGTCCGGCTGAAGCTGATTTTAATTTGCTTGAAACTGCAAGACGTTGTGACTTTTATGGAATACGTCTTCACAATGCAAGGGATTTGGAAGGCGTTGAGGTTAGAAATTAGTTTTTGAAATCTTAGCTATTTTTGAATATTTATTTAATTAATTTTTAGGTGGCTCTTTCTGTTGCTCACATGGGAATAAAGGTACTATTTTATAAGAAATTTATTGGGAGAGGTTATTTTATTTATTAGAGACGTCCAAAACTCTTTGTCTTGAGTCCTCAGGAATTTTCTTTGTTTTTTTTCTATCTTTCTTGAGTCTCAAGGTCCAGTCTAGGTCTAGGAAAATTCTCGTTTTAGACATCTCTAGTATTTATGATTAATACATTCAGTCATGTGGCACTTTAATTTATAATATTAACTTTTAGATGTTCCATCAACTAAATTGTATGATGACTTTTTCTTGGGCAAAAATACGAAAATTGTGTTTTAAACGGAAAAGGCTTATGATTAAAATTCATCCAGATAGCGCTGTATTTTTTCTCTAATTTTGATTAAACTTTACATTTTTCTTTCAGCAACAATACAAAGAAACTGTAGAATTTATTTTTGATAATCGAGATGATTGCAAAAATTTTTGGAAGAAATGCGTTGAACATCACAGTATTTTTAAAAAAAATTTGTTTAGAGTTTCCCTATTTCTTTAAGGTTTCTTCCGCTGCCCTGAACCTGTTGAATCGCGAGAATCTCGAAAGCTCTTCCACCGTGGCTCAAACTTTCATTATCAAGGCAGAACTCAGAAACAATTAATGGACTATGTACGTGAACATAGGAAGCGCCGAGAGCCTTTTAAACGGTAGGAACAAGAATTTGAATTTTTTGATAATTTCTGTTAGCTCTTTACAATTTCTAATGAGCGAACTAAATTCACAGATCCTGCCATTGACTATTTTTCATAAAAAGTCTATTAGAATTTCAACGAACGGATTCGAACCCGTGACCTACCTAAAATTACCCCCACTTAACCATAGTAACAAAAAACTAAAACTAATCAGGATAAGAAGCTTTAAATTGCCAAGTTTTTTTTTAAATTTATCTTTTAGACCTTTACAACGAAGTTTTATTCATCCATTAAATACAAAAGCACCAATTTTCCCTCCAATTTATGGGAATCAACAACAATTTCAACAACCACAACCACAACAACATTATTTTATCTCAAACAGATTATCAGAAAACAACAAAAATAGACAGGCTGTGGAAAATACACAAAAATTAATAATGAATATTACATCAATGGCTAGTCAAAATGGCGGAAATCTTATTGGAAATTCTATAAATAATACTAAACGTTCATCTGGCGAAGAAATAATAACAAGAGAAAATGGTGAAAGAAAAACAAGGCCAAAGGTATTAATTTTTTAATCTTGAATAAGTTTGTAAACTTAGAATTCTAAGTTTAAATATAAATTGGGTAAATTAATTAAACTTATATGTTAACAAGTTTGTGAACTTTAAAATTTAAGTTTAAATTTAAATAAACTTGTCTTAT
This sequence comes from Meloidogyne enterolobii, assembly GCA_963681835.1. Taxonomy (NCBI): domain Eukaryota; kingdom Metazoa; phylum Nematoda; class Chromadorea; order Rhabditida; family Meloidogynidae; genus Meloidogyne; species Meloidogyne enterolobii. The sequence continues at coordinate 254,224 of CAVMJV010000176.1, read as the reverse complement.
TCTTAAATAAGTTTGTAATCTGACGATTTAAGTTCATACTTGATTTAAAAATAAACTTTGTTAATCTTGAACAAGTTTGCAAACCTGAAAATTCTAATTTGAATAAACTTATTTCATTCTTTAACAAGCATGTAAACTTAAAATTTTAAGTTTAAATTTAAATAAACTTGTTTTATTCTTTAACAAGCTTGCAAACTTAAAATTTTAAGTTTAAACTTAAATAACCTTGTTTTATTCTTTAACAAGTTTGTAAACTTAAAATTTTGAGTTTAAATTTAAATAAACTTGTTTAAGTTTTGAATAAGTTTGTAAACTTAGAATTTTAAGTTTAAACTTAAATAAACTTGTTTAAGTTTGAATAAGTTTGTAAGCTTGAAAGTTTAAACTTAAATAAACCTGTCAAGTTTTGAATAAGTTTGTAAACTTAGAATTTTAAGTTTAAACTTAAATAAACTTGTTTAAGTTTGAATAAGTTTGTAAGCTTGAAAGTTTAAACTTAAATAAACCTGTCAAGTTTTGAATAAGTTTCTAAACTTAGAATTTTAAGTTTAAACTTAAATAAACTTGTTTAAGTTTTGAATAAGTTTGTAAGCTTGAAAGTTTAAACTTAAATAAACTTGTCAAGTTTTGAATAAGTTTGTAAACTTAGAATTTTAAGTTTAAACTTAAATAAACTTGTTTAAGTTTTGAATAAGTTTGTAAGCTTGAAAGTTTAAACTTAAATAAACTTGCCAAGTTTTGAATAAGTTTGTAAACTTAGAATTTTAAGTTTAAACTTAAATAAACTTGTTTAAGTTTTGAATAAGTTTGTAAGCTTGAAAGTTTAAACTTAAATAAACTTGCCAAGTTTTGAGTAAGTTTGTAAACTTAGAATTTTAAGTTTAAACTTAAATAAACTTGTTTAAGTTTTGAATAAGTTTGTAAGCTTGAAAGTTTAAACTTAAATAAACTTGCTAAGTTTTGAATAAGTTTGTAAACTTAGAATTTTAAGTTTAAACTTAAATAAACTTGTTTAAGTTTTGAATAAGTTTGTAAGCTTGAAAGTTTAAACTTAAATAAACTTGCCAAGTTTTGAATAAGTTTGTAAACTTAGAATCTCAAGTTTAAACTTAAATTATGTCAAATTAAATAAACTTGATGTTTAGTTCATACTTGATTTAAAAATAAACTTGTTTTATTCATAAAGAAGTTTTTTTATTGTTAAAGTTTGTCTTAAATAAGTTTGTAGTCTTGAATTTTATGTTTAACTTCTAAAAATTATTTTTTAATTTTTAAGAGTAGTCTAGCTTGTGATAGCCAACAACATAATCACCATCATCATCATAAAAAACATAATCATCACCATCATCGTCACCAAAAAAGAGAAGCAAACAATAACAATAATAGTCATTATCAGTTGCCAATGCAACGTTCTTGTTATGGCGATATTTTGTCTGATAAAATAAAAGAAAATGGTCATCTTAAGAAAGAAGTGTCTATTCCTTTGGATAATTCTTTTCGTCAACAAATTGACCCTGTTAGAAATTTTCTTAGTTAAAAAATATTTTTATCCTCAACTTTTTACTAGATGTCCGTTTCTTTACCAAATGTCTTGGCTCCATCATCTTTACAAACTGATGGATATGAATTTTATGCACCAATTAAATCCTTAAGTGGAGAGAATTTTAATAAATTTCCTCAACATTTGAATGATACAGACAATAATTCTGAAGGTTTTTTTAGTTAAATTTGTGGAAAATTTTAATTTTTTCTATTAAATTTTTTAGGTTCATACAGATTAAGTAAACGGCTTAATAATGGAGTAAATGACAGTGATCAACAAAATTCTTCTCGTTCTGATATTTATTCTTCCTCATCGTCAACTGTCGCTGCTGGCAGCAATTATGTTGATCCAAGAGTTTATCAAACAACTTTTACAACTAAAAGAGTTGGAAATGTTATTGTTAAAAAAGTTACTTTGCCTGAAAGTACTTCAGGTTTTTTTCAATTAAATTTCAAATATTTTTTTAAAAATTATTTTTAGAGCCGTTACAATGTTCTGATAATTTTTCAATTGCTTCTACCTCAGCAACAACTACAACAACAGCAATGCGTCGTCAACAGCTTCAAAATACCAAAGCTTCAGCAGTTGTTCATTCGCCTAGTCCTATTATTGAAGGAAATAAAATAAAATCTTCCATCCCATCGGTAATCCATGACGGAGGAACGTCAACAAAAACTTTTGGTTTATTTTTTTGTTTATTTTTTAATTTGCTTTAAATTTCTAGGCCAACAACCTGGTAGTGAATTTACTTCATCCTCCGCTTGTTGTTCCGATTATTCTATAGCTTCTTCATCTGCCCCAGCTTCAACTCGTAGTTCTGATGGACAACGAAGGATACGTTATGCACCTTCAGCAAGTTGTGGTTCTTCTGACTTTAAAAATCGACTAAGGTTTTCAAAAAATTTTTTGATTAGTTTTTGTGGTTTTTTCTAGAAATGAAATTCCTGTTGCTATAGATTATCCTCCTCCAAATAACATTTATTCGTCTTGTGGTGGTGGTGGACTTCCTTCAATTATCCGCCCAGTTTTAATTTCTTCTACACGTGGAAGTACTTCAACACCTTCTAATTTTGGACATTTAGGAAATAGAAAACCTTTAGTGATTAGAACACCAACTATAGGAGATAAAGGTTTTCTTTAACTTTTTAGATTTTTTGAAAATTTTCCCTTCAAGTGCCAATTACAAAATCGGATAGTGATGCCACCAATGCTGCCAATAATGACAAAACTGAAAATAAAAATGAAGAGGAAATTGATGCTTCAAATCGTGTTGGTCCTCTTCCTGGTCGTGTTATTTGTAAAGAAGATTTGGTAATAACAATAGACGGAATTGATATTAAACAACAACCAACAACCTTATCTGCAAAATCAAAAATGGAAGGAACACGGCCCGTAATTGGTCCAAAACCGACTGGTTTAATTAACAAGGTTTTTATAATTTCTTAAAAATATTTTACATATCACTGTTGAATATTTTTTATTCTTACTATACCGGGGATGTCATGGGTTAACCCTGGTCTTCTTTTCGGCTCAAAACCCGATACGATGAATTTTCGAAAACTTTTTCTCTTCCTAATTCCTTCAACTAACTCACCTGAAACCCATCGACCTGAAACTCAATCAGATTTTTTTCTCAGCCCTTAACATTTCTATTTTATTCAGAAAGAACCCGAAGCAACAACAGAAAATATTAACAAATTATTGGATCCACTTGATAGTATTTTAAAAGATGTTCTTTCATTAAATGAGACATTAAACTACAATAGTGGCATTGCTCAACCAGCAACTTCAAATACAAATAGAAGACGTTTACCGACAGCAATTTCTATTGAAAGCGAAGAAAGACCAGATTTACGAACTGTACATTTATTTAATGGCGAGGAAGAAGGCGATGATAATGATGCTGGAAATGTTCCGTATACTTTAACTGTAAGAGAAGTTGAAAGTGTAGGAAGTTGTTGTCAAGCTGAAACAAGTCAACAACAACCAGATGGAACAATAACTAAAGAACGATTACCAAAATGTGAACATAAAGGAAGACATGTAAATAAACAAATTGAATTGGTATGGGATTTTTAAAGATTAAATTAACTTGGGTTGTACTCCAAACGTTCGGGGACGGGTGTTAGGGGTACGGAGTTCACCCCTGAAGACCTAAAACTTTTGAAAGGAAATATCGAGGGATTTGGAGGGATTAGGGTGATATGGATGGATTTGGGATAATTGAAGGGGATAGGATCTCTACTCACTCAGAGTTATAAGAGACCCGGAGTTATGCACCGGGTCGAGGTACAACACTATTAACGTTTCACAAATATTTCTCAAGGTTCATCGTCGCAGACTTCCATCACAAGATTCATATTCGTCCCAAGATCATTCCATTTCTCCAACAAATCCAGATTCAAATATCCTTGAATATATGATGAGAAAAAGATCAAAAAGTCAATCAATTGAACAACAAAATCAGAAACATGTAGCAGTAACTACTCGAACAAATCGGACAGATGAACGGCGATTTACACAACCAGTCACTAAACAAGCCGATCAGGAAAGAATAACTGAAGAATTAAAAGAACAATGTCCAGATACGTCAAATAAATGCCTTTTGGAGACAGATTTTTAAAAATACCTCTTGATTATACCGTTAAAAACAAGGTTTTAATATTTTGTTATATTTTCTTTTTTAATTTTTCGATTAAAAATTTTTTAAATATTTATTTTTTACAAAACTCAAATCTGATATACAATTCTATTATTAAAGGTAGGGCCTTATAGTTAGAGAAACAACGGGATGGAAATAGTGTGGTTTAGAGATGAAAAGTAAATCAGATTTAAAAATACACGTGAAGTTTGGCGTAATGTAATTTAAAATAAAAGACATTTTATCCTCAAAGTTAGAGAAAAACAAAAAAGAAATAGTGTAGTTAGAGAAGCAAACAAATTCAGCGAAGTTTGGTCAGTTCAGTACTGCCTGTTGAGAGCGAGATGGGGGAATTCTTAAAAGAGCGAGTTGAGAGCGGCCTTTTGAGAGCGACCTTTGAAAAATCGATACTAATCGATATCAATCGATAAAATCAATACTAATCGATAATAATTTTAAAAAATTATTATTTTTCAAAAAATCGATACTAATCGATAGAATCAATACTTTTCGAAATTACATTCCAAAAATCAATAAAATCGCTCTAATATATCAAAATTCTCTTAACTCAACTTTCAAATCTTTATTTTACATTTCAATAAATTTAGCAAGTCTTTAAATAAGCAAATTAACATCAGAGTGAATAAGCATAATTTAAAAGCAAAAATTTAAAAAGAAAAAAATCAAAAATCTCTTTATTGCGGCTTTACATCTTGCATTATGCGATAACTATGGCATTTAAGCCAATCCAATTTTGAACGAGTTACTGGAAGTTGACGACGTAAAGTCTTGAAAGTACTTTCCATTGATGATTGGCTTTCCTGAATGGCAATTTGATATGCAGATTCTGCCTCACAAATAGCTTGAATTATATCTTTTGCACTTGATTCTTTATCTGCCTGAAAATTTAACAAAAAAATTATTTGAAAATTTTAAGGATGGAAGGGAGCAGGAAGGGCACGGTTTAAAAATAAGTTTATTGGGTCCTCAAAATTCTCTTCAGATCAGGTCAGTTAAAGGGAGAGGGGAAAACCTGAGATCCGGGTAAGTCGGGTGACGTGTCAAGGTTCTTATACAATTCCACTGGTTTTGATTTCTCTATCGTGGTATTACTGATGGATGTTCCGGGTACCCGTGACATCCCTTAAGAGAAAGTAACTTATAAAAAAATAAACTAACACTCAATTTAACATCAACACTAAGATCCTTTTCAGAAATAAGCTGAACATTTCCATCCTCATAATAATGAACTTGAAGTCGAAGTTTCCCCGTACATTTATGAGTTGTTGCTTTTCCATCAAAAAGAGGTAAATGCCACTCAGATCTCCATCTTCCATTCCTAAAAACTTCAATTTAAAAAAAAAATAAATTCTTTAAAAAACCAAAAATTCTTTGGTTGAAATTGATGAGATTCAATACACAAAATTATTGTCTTCTCTTTATGTAAAGGTGTAAATACAGCAGCAACACCAGTCTTATAAAAATGTTCATGGACATATTCATCAACTTCCTACAAAATATTTGAAAAATAAAAATATCGCAAAAAAACCTTTTGTAAAATCTTTCTCCATTGCTCATGTTTATCGTCAAGTTCTTTTGGCCCTACAGGATGTACTTCAACAGCTTCTTTTCGTAAATGGTCATATTTGAAGGTTTTTTGAGACTTTGGATCCACGAAACGACCATCAGATAATTCATTATGTTCTGTTACCAATGTCTGAAATTTTAAATTAAATGTGAATGATCAATAGGATCAGGAATAGCCCAGAATAGCCGTTTCAGTCTCCAGGCCATATTTTGGGCCATAACCTTGATAATCCTTACCCGATTTCATTAATTAACATATTAACCGAAAGCTCTGAATGTGAGGATTGTTTTATTCAGTAACATTAATTTGATAGGATCATCCTAGAAGAAGATACAGCTTGAAAAGTGTAATCAATCGTGATTTTTTTATCTTTATAAGGCTTTATCTTTTCAAAGGATAATCTGATCTAAACAATCCTGTTAGATAGAATAGTCTCCAAATCAAGAGCTTTCGATTGATATAATAATTATCTTAATCGGTTAAGAATCGAAAAAGTTATGCCCAAAACATGACCTCGAAGCCTAAAAAGAAAATAAACCGTAGGATTCGAACCACTATAGAAAAATGATACACGTGGAAGTGCTACCAAGCATATAATAATTGTGGACTTATTGGTAGTACCAAGGAAACCACGCACCCCGTAGGATTATCGATCGCTAGAAAGACACAGTACATACAAAAAGAACTAACCGATTGTTCAACTCCATCCAACTTGACAGTCACAAACTGAGATTTATTATATTGCTTTACAGCTTCCAAACAGCCCTTGTCCAAAAGTGTATCATCATTTAGAAGTGTACGGACATCATTGAAAACCTCGTTGAATTCACCAGGGGGCGATTGAAGCACAATGTCTGAAGCAATTTTAGTTTTTTCTGCATCGCTAAGTTCAGCGCCAATCATTTTTGATTGAAAAATGAGTCCCAATTTATCTAGAAAATATTTTTAAAAAATACGAGATTATCCATTTTTAAAGAAAAACTTTTAAAGAAAGTAATAGTCCTTTAAAGAAAATAAATTCAAATTTTAATGTCCAGTCAAAATATTTTTAGATTAACACATCCCTTTAAAAAATGATGATACTGACGAAAATAGATAACAGAGGAAAATTGGATAACATGAAAAAATCGATAAGATAAAAGTTGGGCACCATAGAGGATTCTGAAAACTTTTTTAAAAATGATTCAGGATAATTGTCTAAAAAACTAAAAAATTGTAAGGTAATCCTAGTTTACTGGTCCCTAAGAAAGAATATAAACAGGTAGTGTTCTTTCAATATTTGTGAAGTCTGTCAGTAGGCAATCGAGTGAGCCGAGACCGAATCTGAGCTTAAAATTTGTTCATTTCTAACCCCGGACCGAAACGTATTCACACAGCACAAATGATTGCGTACTGGCAGACCTCGAAAAAATCGAAAGAGCCCTTCCTACTTATTTTTCCTAGTGACCCGAAAACTATAAGATTACAACAAAAGGTAAGGTGCCCAAAAACAATTCTCAATTCTTAAAAAATTACTTTGAAAAAAATGTTCGCAAAATTCTCATTTGTTCATAAAATCACCAAATATAAGTACTCAAAGTCATCTTCTCTTCATCTTTCAAAGAGTCCCCTCCTCTCATCAATCAGATTTTGATGAATGTGAAGCCGAACGACGCAAGCGTTGACGACCATTGTTGCTGCTGTTGTTGGACGAGCGGCTCATTGAACGCTTTTCACGCTTAACTTTCTTAACACCTTCAACAATATTTTCATTTCCATTATTTTTGCCGAAGTCACCTCGATCGTTAGAAACAGAGCGTCGATGTTTGGACCGTTTAGGTGAGACTGGTGAGCGCGAACGGCTGATGGAAGGCGAACGGCGGCGATGTCGACGAACAGAACGAGAGCGCGAACGTCGGCGACGACCACCACGTCCATAATCATCATCAAAGTTGCGACGACCTCGACCAGGCGGTGGAGGCAAACGACCTCCACGGTTACTAAAATTAGGAAAATATAACTAAAGCCATTCAAAAAAATCAAACTTGACTCTTCCAGCAGATCCTCCATAACGTGGAAGCGCCACGGTTGTACGAACTCTGCAATCCTTAATATAACCTGTCGACATGTCTCTCTTAAAAAAGAAAATTGTTTTTAAGTTTGTTGTATTAAGAAAAAAATACCAAAGCTCTCTGCGCATCCTCATTTCGATCAAAGACGACAAATCCATAAAATGGCGGATAGCTAAGGAAAGAATTATAAAAATAAGAATTAAACTTAAAAATAAAAACCTCGCCATCCAGCAATCTACAATACGACCATATTTGCCAAAAACATCCTCAATATCACAACGACGGATTGTGTCGTCCAAATTACCTAAATAATAAAAATGAAAACTTAAATATACTCAAAACAAACCAATATGAAGGCGTTTAGCTCCAGGAGAAGGAGTACGTGAAAACGTTGAGCGCGATCCAGAACGTGAGCGTCGACGGCTCTTTTTTGCGTCACGACGTCGTGGACTTCGTGAGCGATTGATAGATGAACTGCGAGAACGCGAATCTCTAACCATTTTCTTTTCAATTTGAACAAATGTTTATTATTCTAAAATTTCAAATAAATTTTAAGAAAATTGCTGAAAAATATAGCAACGAGAGTTGAGATAGGAACACATTTTTTGCTTCTCAAAACAAAACAACGCGCTACACCATGATTTTGACCCATATATGATTGATCCACTATCTTGTTAAAACCCATAAAAGGTCATCATACATTTAACCCATAAAAACATTGAAGACCAATTCCACCCATAAAATTTCACCCATAAAAACATTTCCCATAACCACCAAAGTTATATATCAGATCATCCTATATCAACCATTGAAAAATAATAAATTAAAAATATATAGTGGCCATACAAAATCATTTTCAACACATATTAAATGCCACCATTTTGCCACCACTTTTGTGGAAGCACATTTTTTTGGTGGGGGAAAAGGATGACACATACATATTCTCATATATACATTAACCATAAGCTGAAAATTTATAATAGCGCGATAAATTTCAGAAAAATTTTTTATTTGCTAATGACTAGGGATGCCGTTTTCGAGTTAGGCCGTAGTTCGAGGCATGTTTTTCGAGTTTGTTTTTATCGGACCGGGCCGTTACGAGAGTTTTCGGGCCAAATACCCTATGCCCGAATCGATCTTTCGGACCCCGTCGGTCCGCTTTTGCAACCCTACTAACTTAATTTAGTAGAACTAACAAAAAGTTAAAAAATTATTCGTATTTTAACTAAAAAATTCCAAACCCCAGTGAAATTCTTTAAAATCGATTTAAAGGCCACAAGTTTTTCTATCCCTTTTTTAAAAAATCTCGCTCCGAAAAAGTTAATTTTCAACCAGTGAAAAGCATAGCAAAGCATTTCCTCCATAAATTAATATATTGAATCAACCAAAGGTGTACATACGTGCCAAAAAACGCAAAATGATTGTTTGTATTCTCAAGTGCGGTTGATTATATACATACACGTTTCTTACGCAGGTAACGCACGCCAAACACCAAACAAAACCATTTTATCATTCATGCATTCTTACAGAAATGACTAAACCACGATTGCAGCCATGGACACGGTTTCCAACAATCAATGAACAGACAAAATATCCCAGACAGAAAGATGTTTGAGTCCTAGAGAACAAAAATGAAACCAAGACTGAAATTATCAGACTCAAACGTTCCTTACTGAACGGTTAAGGACGATTCAGTATCGCCGATTCAGTATAGCCGATTCAGTATCGCCGATTCAGTATCCGCCGATTCAGTATATGGCCATAACTTTCCTGATATTCGATCGATTTGAATAATTCTCATATCATTCGAAAGGTCTCGAGATTCGACATCTTTTTCATAATTGGCCCGATCTGATCTGATGATCTCAAAAAAAGTTACAGCGTGAAAACCGATTTTTTATGCCTGTGACGTCGTTTATCAGTGTTAACTTCTTGTAGAGTGATCAGATCAGGTAAGTCCAATTATGAAAAAGATGCAGCACCCCGAGGCCTATCAAATCATATATAATAATTCCTACAATATTGATCGAGCAAAAAGTTATGGCCAAAAAGCCTGAATACTGAATCGGCCAATACTGAATCGGCGATACTGAATTGGCGATACTGAATCGGCGATACTGAATCGTCCCCTACCCTTACTGAAAAATCAATGGATATTTTGTCATTTTCTTTACCGTTTTATTCACTTCGCCAAATAAGAACACAAATTTAAAAATTAAAACGAACGACTTTTTATCTCGAAGTCCAAAGTCCATCACCCCATTGTTGGTAAACAATATTTCTTCATTGCCTTAAAATCATAAGGTTGTTTATTGTTTTCACTATTTTAAATTTCATTTTTTTGTCTTAAAAATTTAAAAAATTATTTTTTAGATTTATGATTAACCCAGCTAGAATTCGACAATATTTACCAAGTAAAGCTTTCTGTGTTCAAGTTGTTTCGGCAGGTTTCTTTGTTTTTTAATTTTAAGTGACGGAAGCTTCCCATTGTTAAGGTACTCTAGCCGCTGTAGGAAATGTAATATGTCAAAAATATGTTGAGAAACGTGAACATATAGACAGGCGGCGAGTATCACAATTTGCATTGACAACAATGATTATCGTGGTTTGTAATTTTTATCAGATATATTATGGGATGAGAAAAGTCGGGATAGATTTCAAAAATTTTTTTGGATCGGGTTTCGGGTCAGTTAAGGGGGGAAATGGAGGTTGGAAAATTTCTCGGTCTGGGTTTCTAGTAACCGCTAACTAACTACTCTTCATATTAGGCATGTGATTTCATCCAAGAATAGTAATGTAATATTTCAAGGTTCCTATACAATTCCACTGGTTTCGATTTCTTGATCGTCGTATTACTGGTAAAGGACGACTTCAAACCGCAATGAAAAGAGTTATTGTTGACCAAAGTTGTTTGGGTAAGTGTTGAAGAAGAAAAAACTATTTCCAATCAAATCATTTTTTAAGCTCCACTTTTAACTGGAGCTTTTCTATTCTCTGTCAATTTTATGGATTCTCATTCAACAAATAATGCTTTACAAAGGACAAAACGAATTTACTTGGATGTAATGGCAAATAACTATAAGGTAATTTTTGTTAATTTCTTAATCTAAAACCTTCCCTTAAAGTTTTGGCCTTTTCTACAAGCTGTTAATATGACTATGATTCCATTACACTTTCGTGTAATATTTTTACAATTTTTCGCCATCTTTTGGAACATTTATGTTTCATACAAAGCAAACGTTCTGTGAACGAATGGAGGATCTTATACAAACAATTAGAGCTTTTTGTTAGGAAATATGTTTATTTTTTGTTAATTTACTCCCTTATTTTTAATTTATTTTGCTTTAAACGACTGTTATTATTAACTCGATTAGTAAAAATAAAATTAAAAAATACAAGGTTTAATACCAGGGATGTAACGGGTTGAGAAAATTAGGTTGGGGTCGAAGAAAGTCCAAGTTTCTGGTATCAGACAACCCGCGAAATCCCTGGTTAGTATATAAATGATAATTAAAAACTTACTTGTGTGAGAATTATAAATTAAGGGAAAAATTTCTTTTTTGTCAGTCAATTACAAATATTGGTACTAATTTAGTTTCCCCCCCCCAGTCAGTTTTTTCGAAAATTATGTAAAAATGGTCAGTCTGAACAACAATTGTAGAACCCATCGAGCTGTGTCGAATGACACCAAAATCAACAAAATCCGACTTGATTGGACCGAAATACAGACCCCTAAACCACAGGGGCACAAAATCATAAAGACGAAAATCTATACAAATGATAGCTCATTCGAAAGAGCTCGTCGAGCTGAGTCGAATGAGATCAAAATCAACGAAATCCGACTTGATTTGACAAAGTTATGACATAAGTCGTCGACTCCGGTAGGTCTAAATAATGTCATAACTTTGTCAAATCTTGTCCGATTTCATTGATTTTGGTGTCATTCGACTCAGCTCGACGAGCTCTTTCGAATGAGCTATCATTTGGGTAAACTTTTTTTATTTCGAAAAATCACCCCCATGGTTGTTCAATTTTTAGGGGTCTGTATTTCGGTCAAATCAAGTCGGATTTTGTTGATTTTGGTGTCATTCGACACAGCTCGATGGGTTCTACAATTGTTGTTCAGACTGACCATTTTTACATAATTTTCGAAAAAACTGACTGGGGGGGGGGGGAAACTAAATAAGTACCCAAATATTTTATGCCACAAAAAGTCTGCCATAACTTCTTGAACTATACACTTTTGAAATTCCAAATTAGCCTTAAAATAGAATAGTTTTTGCTAGTTGATGTTTAATCTATTTTACCCGTTCGGATTGAGAAAGTCGACGAAATGTATGTAAATTAAATTGGATAAATCGAATTTGATGATTGATAAAAAACCGTGCGCATTCTTCAATTTGTTGAGTAAAGAATCGAGAAAGGGCCACATTTTTTTGTTTTGATTGTCCAAAAAAGTTGATACAAAGGAGATAAATCTTAATATTTTTCAAAATTAATTTTAGTTTTTTATGCTAAAAACCTCAGAATTCCCTGGTTTACTGCTTGGCGGTTTTAAGCATTCTACTCGTTCAAATGCACCACATAATTTAGTCAATAATTGAATTGTTTCATTTTCAAAAAATGTAAATATTTTTATAAGAAAGTTTCCACCAGTGCACAGGCATTCAAAAGCTATTTCCAACTGTTTTTCTATGAGTGGAAGCATCTTGCGTTCTTGATCAATTGGTTCGTCCTAAACTTGAAATAGATAAGATTAGGAGGTCAACCCTGAAGATCTACAACTTGAAGGGGACTATCGAGAGATTTGGAGGGACTGAGGGGATATCAATGGATCTGGTGTGATTGAATAGGATTAGAGATCTCTACTACGCCAAAATTGCACCCACTCACAATGCCGCATAATTTGTTCTAAAAAAAGACTACTTATCCCTTTTAATCCCCGATATTCCCTTACAAAAGTTTTAGGTGAACTAAAAATTATAAAAAAATAAAAAACCGTGCAGTCAATTCCAGCATCAGCAGTGATTATATGAAACTTTCCAAAATCAGCAACAAATTTTTGTAGAAATTCATTTGTAAAATTTAAAATGTCTCCTGATCCATCAGGTCCAAAAACCATTCGAGCACTATTATTATTAAAATTGTCATCAAATTCAATAGGAGCTGCATGTTTAAATGAGTCATTTTGTTGAGAAGATAAACTTAAAAAAAATTTATTTTGAAATTTATTAAATGAAAAAAACCTGTTCATTTTCCAATCCAATTTTATGTCCAAATTTGCAAGGCAATGCTATATATTTTAGGAAAAAATTTTTTGTTGGAAAACAAATTTTGTAAGTACTTTCAATGCAAGTACAAATGCGCCAGGAGCCTCGCAGAGGTGAAAAGATCTAAAATGAGAGATTTCGTTGTTCCATTTGAAACTTCGTTGTTCCAGATCAGGGATGGGCAGGGTTGACTGAGAAAAAATCGGGTTTCGTGTAACCCGGCCCATCCCTGTTCTAGTTTGAAAATAACCTCAATGTTTTTATTCCGTTTGGCTGATCATTTTCCAAGGATGATCCAGGCTGAAGCAATTCTGGATTTGAAACAGCAATTTGCAAAAATTTGCTAATAAAATTTTTATTAAAAACAATTTCAAAATAAACCAATAAGCCTGTGTACAAAGCAACGGCTCCTTGCCCTTCTCACATTTTAGAAGTAACTGACGAGGCAAATGACGCCTAAAATAGAAGACAAATTACACCATTTTTAGATAAAAAATACATTGGATGTGTAAAACTAGTAAATGAACGCCATCTTTCAAGTGCATCTGATCCAGTAATGACTAACGAATGAACTCTCAACTAAAAATAGTGGCTAATTTACTAGAAAAATACTTCAAATTCTCAAACCTTTACATCATTCAACATTTCTTTCAGCAAATTCATTCGAGAATAGAAATCATCCAACTCTGTTTTTGTCAATTCTTTTCCCTCAACCAAACATTTGTAATGCTCTGCTGAGACCAATGTAAAGCCTTTGCGCCAAAGATCATCCAAAAGAGATTTGTAAGACATGGATACGTCGTTAAATTTAATGTCATTCATTTTTAAAAGGAAAATAGGCCTTTCAAATAAACATGAGTTAATTTTAAAAATCCAAAAAAATATGTATGTATTGTTCTTTACAACAAATTCTAATAAAAAACTTTAAAAAATTTCAAATATTTTTTTCTTCAAAAAAAACATTTATTTAACAATAGAATTGTCAATATGCATAATACTTATATAACTTGATAAATAACAAAAAAAACTTTTTCTATTTAACAATGGGTAAACCTTTTTTTCAACAAATATAAAAGCTCATTATGTTGTACAATTATTTTTTTCAACATCATTCATCATTTCTGAACATTGTTCTGATGAATCTTTTGTCGTCGATGAACCCTTCGCTTTAGCCAGTGCGATTTTTCTTATTAATTCGGCGTTAGATTCAGCTTCCTCATCATGAAAAGAATACTAGAAAAATTATAATATTTGAGAAAATTCCCTTTATTTACTAAAAAACCTGCTCTGGTTCTGGATATGCTGCAACACAAATACTTTTTGCCATTTCATTTTGCCTTTTTGGTAATCGTTGCCAAAGTTCTTCAGTAATAAATGGCATTATTGGTGAAGCTAATCGAAGAAAAGTATCAACACAATGATACAAAATATGACGTACAATTTCTATTTGTTTATTATTAGAACAACCATTTTCTACGGCTTGATTTCCTACTAAAAAGATTTAATTTTAAAAAAATTTAAAAAAAATAAACCTGCAAAAAATATAGGCTTTGATGATTCCAAATAAACATCACAAAACTCATAATACCAAAATTGATAAAGTGCTGTTGTTAATTGTCGAAAATTATATTTGCTAAATCCTGAATTGCAGTCAGCAACACATTTTCCAAGACGAGAGAGTATCCATCTATCAGTCATCGTTTCAATGTCAAAATAACGCTAAATTAGACGAAATTTACAACTATAAAAGGTCAGAAAAGAATTGAACCTTAAAGTCTGCTTCAGGTTTATATTCATTCAAATTATTGCCCAATTGAGAAAAAACAAAGCGAACACCTTGCCATATTTTATTACAAAAGAATCGATAACCACGCACGCGAAGAACATCCAAATTGATAGCACGATCTTAAATTTCTGATTTTTAAAAAAGTCGACATTTTAAAAAACCTTGTGTTGTATATGCCATTAACGCAAATCGAAGTGCATCTGTTCCACATTCAGGAATACCTTGAGGATAATCACGACGTTGACCAGCTTTAGCTGTAGACAATTCTCTAAAAAACAATTTACAATTTAAATTATTTCTAGCAAATTTACTTTGAATCCAAATTTCCATCCTCCAGCCGTTTATGCAATTCTTCAAGCGATATTCCATATATTACATCCAAAGGATCAATTACATTTCCTAAAGATTTGCTCATTTTTCGGCCATGAGCATCTCGTACCATAGCATGTAAGAATATCTAAAAAGAATAATATTAACAAAAGTCAAGAAAAACCTCTTTAAAAGGAAGTTGACCATTACATAACTCTTGGGACATAAAGACCATTCTAGCAACCCAGAAAAATAATATATCGTGACCAGTCTCCAACAAATGTCCAGGAAAGAAATTTTGCATATCTGCAGTCTTTTCAGGCCAACCCATAACAGAAAAAGGCCACAATCCAGCAGAGAACCAAGTATCAAGCACATCTTCATCTAATAAGGCAGAAAATATTTAAAATTACTAAAAATAAACCTCTTTTTAATGTAATTTTATCAACAGGAACACCAAATTTACTCGCAGCCTTGGATTTTGCTTCATGTTCGTTTCTCGCAGATACCCAATATGTGTCATCAGAAGGATCCGCTTCAATTCTGCCGGGTTCATTAATAGTCACAAAGTAAGCTGGTATTTGATGGCCCCACCAAATTTGGCGAGATATACACCAATCCCTGTAAAATGATGCTATAATGTACAAAAAAATTAAAATCAAACTTAATCTCCCCAAGCCAATTATTCCAAGTTTTCACATGGGATTCAGGTACAATCTTTAAACTGCCACTACTCACTGCATTCAAAGCACGTTCAGCCATATCCTTGCAACGTATATACCATTGAGATTTAACAATAGGTTCAATAACATCATTTGATCGACTAAAATAAAAATAATGCCACTAAAAATTTTTTTTAAAAACCTGCAAAAGGGTACAATCATTTGGTGACCTTTATCTCCTTTATAAAGACCAAGTGCTTTCAATTCTTCCACAATCTTCTTTCGAGCATCAAACCGTTTCATCCTTGCAAATTTTTCACCACAATTCGGTAAAAGAATTCCATCATCACTCAATATATTGATAAATGGAAGAGAATGACGAACACCAACTTCATAGTCATTATGATCGTGGGCAGGAGTAATTTTTACAGCTCCGGTACCAAAATTAGGATCCACAAATGTATCAGCAATAATTGGCATAGAACGTTGGACGAAAGGATGGACACAGTTCTTAAAGTTAGGTTGATAGCAAAAGCCACAAAAATCGAAATACCTTTCCAATGAGATGCTTATAACGTGGATCATCTGGATGTACAGCCACTGCAACATCCCCAAGCATAGTTTCAATACGAGTAGTAGCAACAACAAGTTGTTCGCCCGAAGAGCCTTCTACAGGATATGCAAATTCAGCAAGAACACCCAATTCAACTTTTTCTTTGTAGGAAGGGACATAAACGAGAGTACGTCCTTCAATTTCTTTCTTATCTACCTAAATAAAAAATTATACTATAAAATTTTCAAAGACAAACAAAAACCTCAATATCAGAAATAGCAGAGCGTAGAGTGCATGACCAATTTACCAGTCTTTTGCTGCGATAAATAACACCTTTTTCGTGCATTTGAACAAAAGCTTCGGTTACGGCACGAACAATTTTCTTTAAAAAATATAAATAACAGAAGTCAGCTTTGTAAACCTGATCCATCATAAAAACAGCGCGATCCCAATCCACTCCAGCACCCAATTTACGAATTTGGTCATAGATAATATGCCCTTTGCTGAAATAAAAATTATGAAAAATTAAAAATAAAATCGTCCTACTTATTCTTCCATTTCCACACTTCATTAATAAATTTTTCTCGACCAATTTGATGACGGTTTAGTCCACATTCTCGCTCAAGCTTTTTTTCAACAACCACTTGGGTAGCAATTCCAGCATGATCACAACCGGGTACAAAAAGGACTGTTTTACCACACATACGATGCCTTAAATAGAATGATTAGAAAGGTGAAAAAGGAAATCCAGGTCAGAAAATTTAAAAATTTTCAAAAAATCGGAACCTCCAACCCTTACACCCATAAGTAAACAACTAGAATCATTAATAAAAAACTAACCATCTAGCAATAGAATCCTCAACAGTAGTAGACAGAGAATGTCCCAAATGTAGCACACCAGTCACGTTAGGCGGTGGAATAACAATAGTAAATTGACCTTTCGGATTCGGCACACCGAAAATATTAAAAATATTTAAATACAAAAATTGGAAATAAAAACATACGTTAAATCCCTTCCTCCATATTCAGGCCTAAAAAATCCTTCGCGTTCCCACCATTCATACCAAGCTGCTTCAACGTAAACAGGCGAATATGTTGTCGGCAACACTTTCGAAACATCTATTTAAAAAAATTAAAAAATCATAGAAAAACTTAAAAAAACCTTTTCTCCCATCAGGATCTACTGACCATTGAAATTCGGTAGCATCAACAGTTGCGGCCTTTTTTCCAGATTTTTTTACATTTTGCGACGTTTTATTAGCATCTTCTTCAATTTTCTTTTGTTTTGCAGCAAATTTTGCCAATTTTTCTGCTTTTGCTTTTTCACGAGCAATTTCTTTTTCTGTCTTTTGTTTAGGTTGTTGTTGTTCTTCCACCATTTTATGAATCAATTTATTTATAAAATCTGTAAAATTTTATTCTCTAAATTAAAAATAATCTTGTTTAGGACAGCTAACAATAAGATAACTAACATAAGATTTTATTTAAAATATTTATAAATTATTTTTTAAAAAAACTAGAAAAAAAGGACATATAAAATTTGAGAAATTTTTGAGTATAGAAAATATAAAAATATAGTATTTTAATATTTGGGTAAATTTTGCTTCAAAAATGAGGGAAATTGTTCAACACGTGGGGAATCATCATCGCCAAATTCTATTCGAGGGGCTAAATTTTGTTGGCCTCCCAATTGTTGTTTTTGATTCATACGACGACAAGCCGCGGTCAATGAGGAGCCCCTTTCTTCTCCCAAACCGGAAACGGGGTCTCCAAAAGTTGAAGTAGATCCAGTAAATACTTGTTGTTTGATCACTGTACGTCTTGGAGACTTTTTCTGTGACTCTTCCAAAGTCGGATGTGATTCTTCTATCATTTCAACTTCTTGATTTATAATTGTCATTTGCCGTGTTGGTGAAACTGTAATTCGAAAACGACGTGGTGGCGACATTTGTCTAGATTGTCGATAACTTGGCAATTCACCCTAAAATATTTAAAAGCTTTAAAATCTAAATTTAAAAAAACTAACAGAATGAATTGATTTGATCATTTTTGAAGGTGATTTAGCACGATTCTGCCTTTCAACTGGTTGTTGTTTCAACGATAATGATGTAGATTGAAGTGATGAAGTTGATGGTGTAGGAATGTTTTTATTAATCTCTCCTCCTCTCTCTATATGCCTAATTTTTGAAAGAGGTCCAATGCTTGTTGGACGTAATAATTGTGTCCGTTGTTGGTTTTTTATCTCATCTGGGGATGCAAATTGACTGCTCATCCCAGCAGGAAGACTATAAAATAAAATTATAAAAATAAAAATTATTAAGACATACACATTGGATTCACTGGATGTGTGTGACTTCATAGATAATCTTCTCGGTTTAGAATCTGGTGGTGAATGTGATTGCTTTGCTGTTGTTTGTTTTTGTTGTTTTGGTGTTTGCTTTTCCTTAATATTTTTTCCTGTTTGTAAGGAATGAATTGGAAGTTGTTTTCTATCAGATATTTGATGTGTTGTCCCATCACCAGCACCAATTCTTCGCGGCTCACGCGAATATAATGAAATTCGATGAGGCGCCTCTCCAGAGGGAATGCCTGCATTGATGAAATCGTATGTATCAGAAACCTCATCACTCAAAACAACCGAATAATCTTCACTATAAAATAAAACTAAATTAATTAAAATTAATTAAAATTAAAACTGAATTAATTAAAAATAAACTAAATTAAAATTAAAAAAAGACAAGCAACGGAAAGTTAAAGAAAAACAAACTTTGGTTTAGTAATGTTATTTTTTGAGGAAACAACATCAGCATCAACAGGAGAGGTTATTGAAGTTTGTCGATTCAAACATTGTGTTAAATTAAGCTTGTTAGGAATTATTTTATGACGTTTCAAATTTGAAGATGATTTTGCTGTAGCTTTTGGGGATTTTACTTCAACTTTCGTCACTTCTGGCTTCTTTTTATCTATTTCATCTTTACAAGTCACAACACTGCAGGAAGGTTCTTTAATGCTTGAAATATCTTCTCTTATAGATGGCAAGTCTATTGGAAACAATGGAATATTTAGTTGCTTTTGTTGTTGCTGCTGAGAATTTTGATGTTGTGCAATCAACTTTCTGGTTTTTTAAACAAATTGTTAAATCAAGCGTTAAAAACGACAATAAAATTCAAATAGTTAAATATTAGTCAATAAAAATATTCAAAAAATTTACCGAACAGTCTCAGGTGTGCCTTCTGAAATATCATAGCCATCTCCTCCACTAAATCTCCTAGGTAAACCATCGCCGTTTTTTCTATTTTGAGTAATTGCTGCAGTACTAGGTTGTTGATTTTGCAACTTTTTAGGAGAAGCATGTTTTAGTGTATCAGAAGACGAGTGAATACTATGACGATCAAATTTTTCAACAGAACTGTTTATTTAAAACAATTTAAACGTCAATAAATAGTAAAGTTCAAACCTTTAACGTTGTCGGGCCTGGTTTCCGGGTCTTCTCTTATCAATATAAGCTGACCCGCACCAAGTACTCTGGACTAAGGCCTCTGGGCACGGAAAACTCGGTCCCAGTAACCATTTATCAAAAATTACCTAATTGAAGGTCTAATTCTACCATTTGTCGCATTTAAAGGAATTATTGAAGGATGTTGTTGCTTTTTATCATTTTGAGTTAGTGTTGCCTGATTTTTTGCTAATGATTCCAACACTGGCGCTTCAATTGAAATTGGAGAATTTAACGAACTAGGTGGTTCATCAGATGGGCAAAAAGATAAAGTAGTATGATTGTCTTTACTCTTAAAATAAAAATTTTTCCCTTGTAAAAATTATTAAAAAGCATTTTTACATTTGATTCCCTTCTAAAAATACGCCAAGGCTCACGACGTTTCTTTTCTACCTCCGGCAAATGCTGACCGGCAATCATTTTTCGCTGACTTCCACTTTTGTGTGGTTGTAATAAATTTGCTGCTGCACGTACAGTTGATGCACCAAAAGAACTTGGCCCTTTCTTGCGCGTACCACCGCCAGCCAATTCAAAAATTTTTCGTTTTTCTTCAGTTCTTTCCTTAAAGATTAAATTTTAAAAAAATTATTAAATTGATAAAAACATGAATAAGTTGATTTTGTAAATCACTGTTCGCTTTTCGAAGTCCACGAACCAATGAAAAAAGGAAGAAAATAAACAAGACAAGCAACTGAATGAAAAATTAAGCCAAGTAAATAAATTAAAGAATTACCAAAATAAATGGGAATATCACACCAGGCGAAGTCAAATAACGCACCCAACGAAGAACCTTCCTATTAACATGTCCTTTGATTAAATCAGTGACAATTGCATAAAAATGAGATTGACCACTTAAATTATAAATTTCAAAAATATTTAAAATCAAAACAAACGCGAATGGACCACAAAGAATTGATGGTCTTTTTACGGTTATTACATAACCAACTGGAACTATACAAAGAAGAAGAGCACTCAAAAGAATATAAAGGAAGAAACTGGATGATCTGAAAATAATTTTTTAATTAAAACTTGAATAAAATTCTACCTAGAAGCACGAAAAATTTCTCTTGCTGGAACATTACAAGTTGTACATGCCCAACCTTTTAAAGAGGAAAGGTCTAAATTTTTCTAAAAACTTTTACCTCGAATATACATTAAACAGATAAGCTTAAAGCTATTAATAGCTGGCAATAAAGGTGTAAAGAAAAGGCCAAGCCAAACCATTCCCTGATTATTACAGATATGAAGGACATTTTCGGCTACTTTAAATTCTCCATATTCTGGCTAAAATTAAAATTATAACTCTAATCTTTAATTTAAAATTCATACAAAAGTTGTTTCAATATCCCAACACCACCAAGAGGAACAATAACGAATCCAAATACCACGAACAAAATCAATTAAGAAAATTGATATAATTGTGATGTAAAGGTCCTAAAAAATATTTTTAAAGATCAAAATTCGCCAAAAATTTAATTTATGGTTTTTAAATGAAAAAAAAACGAACCATTGTAACTAATTTAACAATTTCTTGTCCAAGCATAGTTTCCCAACATATTTCTTCGTTATAATGAACATTATTCTCAATATCATCATCATCGTTTGTCCAATCAGTAGATTGAATTGTAGCTGTTTGTATAGCTGTAGAAGTTGTTGCTTCTGGCTCAACGATCTCTTAAATTATTAAAATTAAAAAAATATTTAAAATGAAAAAAAACCTGACAGTCTCTGCTGATTGTGATTACGAGAAGTAACATCAACAGAGGTTAAACGACCATTTCCTCTAAAGGTAGACCTTTCCTGTAATATGGGAAAAACATAAAATGAAAGAATTATGCCAAACCTCTCCACCATTCCCCATTGGCAATGTCGGCATTTTTTCAATTTTTGCAAATGGAAGTCCATCAATCGGCCTTTTAACAGTAATGTTAGGCACTGTTGAAGCCAAAATTGGAGTTGTTGATAATTGGTGATCCCTTTCATCATTCCGTCGTTCTTTATCAGATTTTGTATCCAAGTTTTTCCAGTTAGGGCCAAAATTCTAAAATAAAAAATTTTGAACTTAAGAGTTGCTAAAAATTGTCAAAAATTCAAACTTGTTCTCGAAATGTTGGTGTGCGTGTTGTTGGTGGAATTGGCGGTGGAGTGAACAAAGGTAAAGGTGTTGGTCCAATCTTTCTTGTCTCAAAAGAATCTGATTCAATCACTGGATGTTGTGTATAATTTCGCAATAAAACCGTTGGATTATTTACACCAACAGGGCCAAATTGAGCACGAACAGTAACAGAAGTTCCTGCCAGACAAAATCCCAATTTAAAAATATAATTAAAGTACAAACCATCAACATTAAGTTTTCCTATTTCTTCACCTCCATTCTCTGCTTGTCGACGTCCGTGTTGCCTTGTCACAAAATTAAAAGCATCCATAAAAAATTGTTTCAATTGATTTGGAGAAGAAAAGTTTCTACTATAAAATTGTTGTGTTTGTTGATTTGAATTAGAATTCCATCTATCATAATCTGCTGTATTTTCGGCAGAATCATCAAGTAAAGTGGCTGCAGTTACACGAGATATGTCTCTAATGTTGTCAAGTTTTTCGAATAAAGAAAGCATCAAAGTCACCTAAAAATGAAATTTTATGATTAAAAAGTAGAAGACTTACATAATTAATTATATAAAGCGCTGATATTCTGATTAGATGTAGACGCAATGCAGTTCTTGCGTGATGTCTTTCACCCCTTCCTATGAGATCAAATATCATAGGAAAGCTAAAAAATAATAATAAATTACAAATTAAACAAAGTCCCTACATGTGTGTAATTGTAGACATTAGTAACGGAACCTGAGGATTAATTAGAAAATAATTATTTTTAATTGTAACCTGATTTTTAGTGAATAAACTGCCAGATGACTTTTCTACGGTTTCTGAAGAACGCATTGCTGCTTGAATGCAATAGACTGAAAGAGCAATCATTCCTGCAAAAAGAAACTCGTAAAATAGTAAAATTATAAATTTAACCGATAATCACTGTATTGGTCACCTTAAAATTTTTAAATAGTTAAAAATGTTTTAAAAAGTTAAAACAAACAATTCGGATTGCCCAACGTGAAGGAATACATGCACGTCCGGCATAACTATGACACTCATTGATAGCCTCACGAAGTTTAATAACTACCGCCATTGCAGTGTTCTTTGACAAAAAACTTTTTCAAACCAAAAAAGGAAAAGAAAACCTGTGCCGTTTCAGCCGAGCCAATGGAATAATCCCAACCAGTAAAAAGTTTCCAATTAAATACGTATTGCTCTGCTTTAGTGCCTGACAACTTGCTGATCCTTGCATTTTTTGCTATCCTGTAAAAATGAAAATAAAATTTGTAAAATGAAAAAATCTTACCTCCTTGGAATTATAATTAGACTAAAGAAAAATACAAAAAGAATTGACAAAAGATAAGCCAACGGCAACGGATAACGAATTTTTTCAGATATGAATTGATCATTTGAATAAAACCCATAAAAAAGAGGAGAATATCGCAAATAGCCATAAAATAGAAAAAATTTATAAATTTTAATTAAAAAAATTTACATCAAAGTGCCAAACAACTGCCAATTCATTAGCATGTCGTAATTCTTCAGGTGAGATCTGTTTACGACCAGCCGTTCGATTTTTACGTTCTGGGTCAGCAATCGCATCAGCTATACATTCAGGGACAACAATGAAGGCAATAATCACAACCTTTGAGGATTATCGTTTTTTAACTTTAAATCGAAAAAAAATTTTACAGTTATAGTGAAATTGATGCAGATGACCCAACGAAGAAAAGTAAAGTAACTTGAAACAACTGAACCAAATTGGCTCTCTATTCGTTTTATTCGAGATTCCCAAGGAACAAAATATATCCAAATGTTGCCTAACCATCGAAGAAATTGTCTCCAGCGTTTTACTAATTCCTCTTTGTACAAATGTGTTTTGGATACTTTAGATTCATTTTGTTCAAGATATTTTTGTGCAAGTCTAAAAAATTTAACTTTTTAAATTATATAGCAGGGGTGTGCCGAAACAAAATTTAAAAGGCAAAAAACGATCAGCAGCACAGCACACACACATTATTATCCTTTCAAAATCAACCTGAGAGTTCGCCTCTTTCGATTCATATTCCATGGTTGACATCTAAGTTTGTTAATTACTTCCTTCTTTTCTCTTATTTTGTTAAGTAAATGTTGTCTAGTCAATGGTCGACCACTTGTATCAGCTGCTTCCTCATCATCGGCATGTTCTCGGTCAACTTCACTAAATTAAAAAAAAAGGTTAACAATTTTTGTAAGATTATGTTAATTATCTAATCCTAGGAATGAATTTAAAAAGGTGCAAAAATCAACAAATATTCAATTTACTGAACTCAGCAACTGCCCCTTTTAACACCGTACTTCCACCCAGTTCACAATCTTTGCTAGCATATCGGAGTTGTTCAGAAGGTGGAGCCGCATGGTAAATAGAACGACGGGGAAATGCAAAAGTACTCTTTCGACGAAAAAGAGTTAATAAATCAGCAAAAACTGATGAACGTCTAGTAGAATAACTAGGTGAAGGAGGTGAAGGCATAAATTCAAAATCTATTCAAAAAATGAACAGATTTAAATGATTTATAATGAATTTAAAAATGTGTATATCAGAGATATCACGGGTTGAGAAAAAGTCGGGTCGAGTTTGGAAAATTTTTTGGATCGGGTTTCGAGTAAGAAAAAGTCTGGGATTCGGGTAACCCGTGACAGCCCCGGTGTATATTTAAAAATAACATGCATAAAATTAAGAAAGAAAACAAAGAAAAGCATTGTTATAATACAAATTAATGTTTAAGCAGATGGATTAGCAAAAACAAAAAAAAACAAAAAGGTATGTATAAATGCTTGAGGTGGGGTGGTCATTGGGGTAAGGATGGACGCTTGAAGTAATGGACCTAAAAAAGCCAAAGGGGAACAAGAATAAATCGGAAGAGGGACGGCTGTCTTTTTAGTTATCATGAAACAAACGGCTGACGCATTTTTTCGATATTATTTTGGATCTTTTAGATTTGGAAGAAATTAAATAATAAGACGTTAAATACACCTTTAGAGAATAAAAATATAAAAATCAAAGTTAACTAATTTTGTGTGAAAATAATTTTTTAATTAAAAAATTACTACTCACAATCCTCTCAAATAATCTATAAATTCATTAGCCCATCCAATTGTGGAAGGCGATGGTGAGCTACCATAAGTGGCTGATGATGCCCTATGTTGATCATTAACAGGCAAATTAACGGCATCAACCGACTTCTTTTTAGAATTTTTATTTGTTAGGAAATAAATTTTGCCGTTGTTTGAAAAATTGGAAAGAACCCAAATATGTATATTAAAGAAGTATTTTATTAGTTTTGGAATTATAAAAATATCCTAAAATATTTTTAAAAATTCCAAGTTATGATTTGTTAAAGAAAAAATAAAAAAATAACTTAAAATGAGTAATGAGAAAGGAAAAAAACTTGCAGATGTCCTAAAAATCTGCGGCTTGGCCGGTCATTACATATTATGATCAAAAATGAAAAGATGAGTTATATGTAGAAGAAAGGTATAGGTAAACAAAAAAAAGATCAGATTTATATTTTTAAACCCTGCAACAGGTTTAAAAAAATGCTCTTAAATAAGTTTTAGGTATATCTTTTTAAGATATAATTTTTTCACACATTAGAAAAATGCTTACGAAATAAAAAAGGGAAATAATCCAAAAAAAATCATTTCAAATTACGTAGAAAATCCTCGGATATCCAGAACCGAACCGAAAAAATCATCGATTCTTCGGTTCCGAATCAACAATCCTACTGATGAGACCATCTTCAAACACCTTGAGAAAGGAGAAGCTCAGGAAAAGGGAGGTCGGATAATCAGATAATTTATTTAAAAATACCCACAGAAATGCATAAATGATGTCATAGAGCTCCTCATCCAGCGTCAATTTAGAACCCATGAAATCTGTTGACAGTTCCATCGATATGGATTTGTGCCTGGCAAGTGTTGACGGCCTCACTTCGTTTAGAATTATTGAGGAGCGCCGACAATGCTGTAAAATAATTTTAAAACAAAATTAATTTAATTATACCGTCTGATGCCGGTTTTGAGGCTCTCGAAAGTAGCACGAAGTTGTTTTTAAACGAGGATTTGATTGTTTTCGTTGATGATCAGTAAATATCATATCAGAACTATTGACACCAGTAGTACCCGGATTTGATGAACTAACAGGGAATAGGACAGCTGGATCATCATCATCTGTCGATAAAGTGCCAGCTAACCTGTAAATTGAACATTTAACGATTCTCGCTCATTGTTAGCTAAAAACCTTGTGCTGTAAAGTTTGTTCATAGTGCTCAAATCATTAACAGGAAAAATAGCGCTTCTAGCACGTGGCAATTGTGTAGACGGGGTGATTGGACTAAGCGAAGAATTTTCATTATTGTTGTTGTTCATCTATTGAAATCTGAAAATCTTATGAACAATCAAGTACAATTGTGTTGAAAGATTAAAACACATCAAATGCATATTTTTGCACATACTTATTGTTATTGGGGAACGAAATGTAAAGGCAAAAAACTCAAACAGGGCGAATCTCAAGGGACAAGTCTTAAATGCAGCTTACTTTATAGCAGCTTTTTACATTCAAATGTTACCTCTTTGTAAGCAATCTAGGCAATCGGAAGATGTGGAATTAAAAGGACAATGAAAAATCCAAACCTTTTTTGATGTGCGTGTTGTTTTAACTGATAAGGCGGAAATGAGCAGCCAACCAAACTGTCGTCCAAGCCCCATACTTCTTTATTCAAGTCAAATAAAAATGCATGAAAAAACAAGCAGCGACTACCATTTTCAATTATTTCACTCACATTTGATGTTCTCTTTGGCCACCATTTTAGGGCACTTTCGCTTTGTAACTACGCAATGAATAGAAAATAATTTTAGTTGGAAAAAACAAAAGCTTACTTTAAATGTTAGCTGGTAAAATTTGGCTGTAACTTCAAAATGTTGTTTTAATAATGCATTAAATTTCAACAAAAAAGTTGACTTTCTTTGAGACAATTTGTTTTTATCTGATGTGAAACAAATCCAAAAAATCTGTTGAGAAGGGAAATAAAACAAAGGGGCAAAAAAGAACAGCAAAAATAATTGTAGAACATTTTTCAGCTGGAAAAAAAGATAGAAAATTTGATTAAATACACTAAAAAGAGAAATTTAATATTTTTCATGAAATCGAAATAAAATTCTGCAACAGAAAACAAAGTAACATTGAAAATCCGGAAGATATTTCGCAATTTCCGGAACGTTTTTGTGTTTTCCGGAAAGGAATTAGAAGCAAATACTCTAAAACACCTTCATTTAAAAAATTTTATTTCCGTTTTGCCTTGCAACACAGGACTCAAAAGTGCAAATTTAAATTTCCGCGTACAGTATTATTACGCCAAAATGCAGCATAGTGTTTATTGAAACTTTATCCCACAAATTTTTCATTCTTGATTTTTTTTTCAGTTTGTGCTGCACCCGGGTGTATTTTCGTTTTTCGTGTTTTTTTTGTTTTTTTTTGTTTTTTGTTGTTGTTTTATGTGTTTTTGTTTCAATCTCATCTTCTTATTCTCTTTCCCTATGCGCGCGCGGCAAAAAATCTAAAAAAAAAGTTAAAAATTAAAATTTTATTTTTTTTTCAAATTTTAACATTTTTTTCTTTATAGTTCCGGCTGGCTCATCTTCAACGAGTACGGGAGCAGTATATTTAATTTTTATTTTATTTTTAAAGTTTTTCTAAAAGTAAATTAATTTTTAATTTTGTATAGCTGCTGCTTGTTGGTCTCGTCATGGAGGATGGTTGCACTTGTGCAGTGGAACTGGAGTGCTCTACATGGACAATGGAGCAGATGGTGTCTGGTGGTAGTCGGTGCGGTTTTATTTTTTAAAATTTTTGGGAGGCGGGAGGGCTTCCCTTTTAAGAAATGTGGTGGTGGTTCTGCTACTGCTGCTGGTGGTCTTCTGCTGCTGTTCATGATGGTCCAATGCGCAGATGCTTCATAATCTGTTGAGTATTAAAATTTCTGAATTTTATGTTTAAAATTGTTTTGTTTTTTAGGATGTGTTCAACGATCTGGAGTGTTCTACATGGACACTGGGGCAGATGGATGGTGGTAATGGGTGCGTTTTTATTTTTTTAAATTTTGAGGGAGGCGGGAGGGCTTCCCTTTTAAGAAATGCTGGTGGTGGTTCTGCTGCTGTTGGTGGTCTTCTGCTGCCGTTCATGATGGATCACTGCGCAGATGCTTCATAATCTGTTGAGTTTTAAAATTTTTGATTTTTTGATTTAAAATTGTTTTTTTTTGTTTTTTAGGATGTGTTCAACGATCTGGAGTGTTCTACATGGACACTGGAGCAGATGGATGGTGGTAGTGGGTGCGGTTTTATTTTTTTAAATTTTGAGGGAGGCGGGAGGGCTTCCCTTTTAAGATATGCTGGTGTGGTTCTGCTGCTGATGGTGGTCTTCTGTTGGTTTAAATATGTTTTTTTAATAACAAGTGTTTCATTTCTTTTCGTTTCAGGTGTTGCCACTGCGTGCTGCTGCTTCTGGCTGGTTGGTGTTGTTCTTCAATTGAGAAAGTAAGTTTCCAAAAAATCATAAAAAAAAAATAAAAAATTGCACGCCAAAAATATTCTTAGCGCGATTCTTCTTCCCCGCTCATATTTTCTTCGTTTCTTTTGTTCGTTTTCATGTACTGATTTTTCTAATCTTTTGTAACTAACTTTCAAAAGCAGATATGTTTGGACAACATGGAACTGAAGTGAATCAACTTTTGGAAAAATGGTGGACATAAAAATTATTACAAGGTTTTTCTAGTGATTATAATTAGGGATAAGTTCATTTGCTCCAAAAAGCATTTTGGATAACCCCCTGTGCTGGCGGGTTACGCTACTCTTTAGTTCCGAAATTTAAATTGGCATAATGTTTATATAAATGACAGTTTATCCCTGCACTATTTCATCTGGTAGAGAAAAAGAAATTATTGATTAGTTTGATTTCTATTTTAGGGGGAAATTTTTTTTGAAAATTACGTTCAATTTCAAGGCTCGAGGCTTTTTTTCTCACTCGTTTTCTATAATTTTTCTTTATTTCAGTTTCAGTAGTATGTGTTATTGTCAATTTGCTTTACTTAACTTTATACTTTCAACATAAAATTCCAGCTTTATTAATTCTCAACCGTTTGCAATGGTTTTTGTTAGTTGTATGTTTGATAGCTTTGTAAATTTATTTAAAATATCTCATTTCAGCTTCGTCTGATTCTGATTGCGTATCTGATTCAAGTAGTGAAGCAGAATTTCGTCCACCTACAAGTCGTGCAATTAATACAGTTCGGCGACGAATTTCACTGCGTTCTTCACCTAGGAAATGTTCATTGATGAAAAAATCGCGAATTAGCCTTAGAAACCAATCACAAAATTCACCATTAAAACGGAAGCAAAGTTCATCACCCTCAAAACTTATCCAGAAAAATTCTATCAAGTCAAAAACGCCCGTCAAAAATTTGACAAAATCGCCATGCATAATAAAGGATGAAAAGAAATCAAATTGTACAAGCCTAATAAAGGAGAATACTACAAAAGTTCGTTCCAACTTTTTATTAACACCAAAACAAGAACCCATTAATAAATCTGACGAAAAGTCTATTCAAGAAGCTAACATTCCAAAGATCAATGAAAGTCCATTAAAAGTTAAAAAATTATCGAAGCGTTACTTAAACGAATTTGAGAATGGGAATATAGAGAAGGCTGGTCATTGTAAGAAGCGTAAACTAGCATATTCGAAAGTGTCATCTTTGGAATTTGAACACACAAAGAAGAGACGATCTTCGGCTTTTAATGACATTTTTACTACTGAATCGGATAAAAAGGTAATTTATATTCTATACAAACATTAACTTTTTTTTATCAGATTTCGCCTTTAAAAGAACAACGAATGGCATTTTCTCCCCTATTAAATGATTATTCCAATCCTTTTGATGAAGATGGTAATGATGATGAACAACAAAATTTAAATAGAAGCAAATACAAGCGGCGAATGCGAGGTTTTACTTAACTCTCACAATTGTAATGATATCGCTTAAAGATTTGGTTGACTTATATCGATTTTTAAATCGTCCAGATAACTATGGATTTTGTCGTAGGCCAGTTTATCGGCCATTTCTTATCCGGAATTTGTTCTACATGCGAAAGCAACAACCATGTGATTTATTTATTGATAATGAAAGATCTCTGATGGAAAATTCTTATGAGAAAGTTAAATTTTAATTTTTTAATAATTAAAGTTTAAACTCAATTTTAGCATCAACTCCAATTAAGAACTGGTTCTCGTGCTTCTGATAAAATTCCAACAACAGTTAAATTTACATTGATACGTAATTACAATTGTTTTGGTCTGCCATTGTTTTTTATTTTCTATTTTTGATATTCAATTTCAGGTCATAAGACTGCGCTTGTCCAGTGTTATCATGTAACTGAATTGAATAACAAATTTAGTCAGCTAAAACGAATCCCTTCTGCTAATTTTGAAAAAGCCGTGAATGAAAAGATCAGTTCTTACATTGATATAGACATGTTAGAGGAGTGTCAAAGTGGCGTTCTTGAAGACAAGAATTTGCGGTATTTGTTTTAATTCAAAAATAAAAAAGCACTCTTTATTTTAAGAGCTGAACATTTTGTTGTACGCGTAGTTTTTCGGTTGGAGGACGCTGAAATTGGAGGTTTAATTTCTCAATAATAAGTGTATTATTATTTCTTGTTTTAAGGTCGTCATCTTAGAAAGATGGCTTCACGACAATCAGGCGAATCATCAACAAAATTTCTGCGCAAAAATAGCTCAAATGGTACTAGAGAAGTTGTAATGTTCGGTTCAGTGCGTCTTTTCTCAAATACTCCAGAACATGGACTTCGTGTTTTAACAGGCGAAACTAGCATTTTGTTAAGGTATGTATTTTATTTATCTGTGCTTAATTTTATTATAATTAATTTTAGTACTGCTACTGAACTGGGTTTAGATGATTTAAGCACAAAATCTTCAGCAAATCATGTAGCAAGATTAATACATTTATCTCGTAGTCGTAGTAGCAAAGGATCTATACCATTCATTCGTATAATTGCCTTAAACGAAGAAGAGGAAGAAGCAGAAACTGAAAAGGCAGAGTCTGAAAAGGAGAAACGAGAAACGCCAATACCTTCTATAGGTGATTCTTATGCTGAAAGACGTTCTGTAGATAGGATGGTAAGCGGATTACTTAAAATGGAGATGGATGTGGCAGATTCTTCTACTTCACTTTTAACAAATGAAGAAGGAAGAAAGGGTACAACTTCGACAAAGAATCGTCAACTAATGCAAAAAGGGCTCCTGGAACTTCCTGAAAAAATTATGTAATGTTTAAATTTAATAATTAAATCAATTAAGAATTTATTGCTTTAATTTATAGCCTTAAGTTTATGTTAAATTCATCTGACTCTTCATCCTTATCCTCCAACCCTTTGCTTTCTACTACGCGAAGCCATGCAAATACTAGATCCAGGGAAATTGGTACATCAGGAAATTGCAATAACTTACGATGGAATGTGCCAAAGATGCATTTTTCGGACTCTTCAGCAACAGAAGATCAACATGGAACTGAAAATAGTTCTTCTGACGAAAACTCATTAATCGGTTTTAACTTTGAACAAAGAATTATTTAAAGAAAAATTAGGTCCCTCTACTCATAATGGCGATTGCAGCGGCGATACAACAAAAATTCAAACAAAGGATTCAACTATACAATTTGCTTTGCGTGTTCTATCAGTATATTCACCTTGTTTTTTCTGCAAAGCTAAACTTCGTTTAACTAATTTATGGACTTTGTATAAGCACTTTAGATTTATGCATCCGCGGTTTACATTTACATATGAGGTTTTCTTAAATTTTTTACTTAAAAAACAAATTTTTAAGCCGAGAATTCTAGTCACAAATAATCTTTCATTACCCGGTTTTTCCATATCGTTGAATACACACTTTGATGCATTATTCGAATTAACATCACTTCAGGGCAAAATTAATCGTGGATGCTCATTTAAATCCAATTCGGTTCGAAAGTGGTCATCTAATAGTCGACCTGTTTGGCTAGTTACCAGGTTTATTTTATATATTCTATTACTTTTAACATCCATTTATTTTAGAGAATTGGCCAAAAAGATACGTGTCAATGATGAGTTTCCAATTGAACGTTTTACTGCAATTGCGCATGCTCATTGCAATGAATTTGAATATCTTCTTAGCATGGGGCGTTATGTTTTTGAAGTTCCAACAAAAATTGACCAACAATGGCTAATTCAAAGTGGATCAAGGGTGATTTTATTTAATTTTTAAACGTGAAACACAAATTCAAGAAATTGGAAGATATTACTGATTTGCACCCAGCCGAGCGAATTATGATGCAAATGTGGAATGCTTTCCTGCCAGGCATTCACATTACAATGCTTGCACGAAAAATGACTTACAAAGCTGCTGTGAGTGTTCTTTTTACATTTCTCAATTTTTTTTAAATTAGCGAGTCTTTGTTGGCTATCATTGGCGTCAAATTGAACAACTGAAACTAAGAACTCATTTTCTATTATTGCTCTCGACATTACTGAATGTAAATGTAATTGATGAGGAAGAACGTTATGATCTTTTGATGCGACTTGATCCAAATTATGTTTTATTTGATGACAGCAGACATTATGTTACTCAGGAATTGACATTATTAGAAAAGGAGAGAAGGAACAATCAACGAGCGGGGTCTATCGATGATGAGAGTGAATATTATGATTCTAAAGAGGATGTGAGTAAATTGAAGAATTCTAAAAAAGAGTCAAAAGGTTTTATTTTACAATTAAAAATATTTGTGCCTAGTCCTAAATATGGGTTATTTTAGTTCCAGTGTGCGGGACAAATAAGATTTATTTTTACAAAGTATTCAAGTAATTTAATATTTCGGATTTTTATTTAGCAAATGACAAGGATAAGAAATGCTTTAGCAACTATTATATTACCCAGCAATCGCTGCTACCTTCCTTTGAATTCAATAGTTTGATGGATCTACGAAATCGTTATCCTTTTGCGAGTGGAAAACGTTTGGGAAATATCTGGAAATTTATTAGGCCGTATGACTTCAAAGACTTTGCGTTGCAAATATCAACGGCATCAATCACAAAGGTTTTATTTATGTTTGTTTAATCAATTATATTATTTAATTCAGTCTTAATTGTTACTAAACCTCATTCCTAACAAATATCGAACCAAACTGCATGGGAAGGAAAAATTATATGTTTGTAATTACCAGTGATTTTTTAAAAACAATTTTTATTTACCGATTTTTACTGCCAACAAAATGTTAAATTCCTCAGACCCTTTTATTGTAAGCTTTCATTGTTTCCTCAACTTTCATAGAATTTTAACAAACTTGAGATTATTGAAATAAATTCGTTAAGTCAAAACTTGTGTGAACTCATTCAAACGGAAGAAATGGGACCCTAACTGAAGAGGCTTGAATCGAGATTAGGTTCCTTTTGCCATTAATTCTACTCCAGAAATTTATATTTTATAAACTAATTCGTACATTTAAAATAATGTGTAAACTAAATACATCGCAGGAATAATTAGTCCTTTTTCATTCGCGTGTTTGTCATTCGGTAGATTATCTAAAAAATAAGTTTGAAAACTTAAATTTAAATCCCCTTACCGAGTCTTTAGATGGCTCCATACTAAACAACCCAACAACGATGAATGTTACAGCAACCTTAATTTACTTTAATGAGAATATTTGTGTTCTAACTTACCACTAAAACAATAGATACACCCGCTACGATTCCAAACATTGCTGGATACTCTGGACTTGAGAACTAAAAATGTTTAAAATATTGGTTAAACGTACTAATATATAAAAAAACCTGGTTGACATTTAATGCTTGACGAAAATCTTCAAGCTTTTTAAGATTGTCCTTTTCTTGAGCGTTATTTAGTCCTTAATACATATTTAATTTGTAAATTATCTAGAAAAAAGGCTTACCAATAAAAAGAGAGATGATAAACAACAGGATAAACATCAGATTCAGCAACATTTTTGAAGGCTAAATCTGCCGTTAACAAAAGTTAAACATGTTTAAAGCATAAAAACATTAAAAGGTATGGCTTGTTAAAACACAAAAATGGATATAAAAAATATTCATAAAATTATTAATATAAAAAATATACTACAACTATAACAGAATTATTGTCGTCCCCAAATTGCTCTCTTAACGCCGCATAAATTTCCCTTTATTTATTTATTTATTTATTTATTTACACCACTAGGGTGTGACAGTCAAAAATAAAACAATTTAAAGTGAAATTACGAAAAATAAAAATGCTAATAAAAAATGTCCTTAAAATAAAAATCAAAGCAGCTTAGCAAATAAAATTATCTCATTTGTCATTTAAGATATTGGAAATATCCAACTGTTCAAGAAGTTTAGAAAACATTTTGGGTGTATTTTTTTTAATTTCTATAGGAATTAGTGAATAAATTCTAGCAGTTCGAACAAAAAAGGAGTTGTACCGAATCATGGTTGAACAACGTGTTGGTTGTATTTTATATTTTTCGCCCCTAGTTTTTGTTTGTTTTATGATATAGGAATTATTATGGTTAATTTTAATTTTCCCAAATATATTTTGATGAAATAGCTTTAAATCAGCTTTAAGTCTTCGACTTTCAAGGGATTCTACTTTGAAATGTTGTAAAAGTGTTTTGTATGGTGGAATATCTTCTATTTTTACCTTTGTGATTCTTTTGTAAACAAATCTTAAATATCGTTTTTGTATGTTTTCTATTAATTTAATGTTTTTCTTAGTTAAAGAATTCCAAACCGGTGACCCAAATTCTATAATTGACCTTACGTATATATTAAATGCTTCTATAAGAATTTTAGGATCTTGTGATTTTAGAGATTTAATTAATGCATAGCAGTTTCTATTGGCCCTTAGAGATATTGTTTGAATATGTTTATTAAACTTGAATTTAGAAGTGAAGAAAATTCCGAGATCCCTATTCTTGTCTTCATTACTAATTTGGAATATTTTGTGGTTTCCTATTGAGTATTGTAATTTAGGGTTTGATTTACCTATATATAATACTGAGCATTTATTTAATGATATGTTGAGACCATTGGTGTTACAATATTGAATGAATTTATTAATAAATAATTGTAAAGAATTGTTAGATAAATCGGTTTTTTTTAGAATTTGATAGGCTTTGATGTCATCGGCAAATAATTTTATTTTTATTTCAGGAGTGTAACAGAATGTTGGTAAGTCCGATAAGTATATATTAAAAAGGAGCGGGCCTAAGATAGATCCTTGCGGAACTCCACTAGTAATAGAGAATTGTTCAGAATATTCATTTCCTATTTTAACAACAGATTTTCTGTTGTGTAAGTAATTAGAGATCCATTTTAAGAGTGATTTTTCAATTCCTATTACTTTTAGTTTTGTTAAAAGACGTTCATGGGGTATAGAATCAAAGGCTTTAGCTAGATCGAAATAAACTATGTTTATTAAATTTTTATTATCCAATGCAAATGATATATCATCTTGAACCTCAATTAGTTGGGTAGTGACGGATTTGTTTGGTCTGAATCCATGTTGACAATCTGGTAATATACCATTTTGTTCAACATAAATTGATATATGGTTTGCAATAATTTGTTCAATTACTTTTGTGATTGAACATAGTAATGAAATTGGGCGAAATTCTTCTATTTTGGGTATCTTTAATGTTTTTGGTATTGGTATTATTATACTTTGCTTCCATATTTCAGGAAGTGTTGAAGTCATTAATGAATAAGAAAAAATATAATATAAAGGATAATAAAGACTTTTAGCGCATTTTTTAAGGAATATACATGGTATTGAGTCATAAGAAGAGTTAGTTTTTTCAGGTAGCTTAGAAAGAAGATCAAAGATTTGAAGTTCATTTATGATTACGGATTGACATGTATTTTGATTTGTTATAGAGTTTAGATCTGCATTGTCTAATGAATTTTTATTAAATACAGAACTAAATTGGGTACTTAGAATTTGTGCTATTTTATTATCAGCGTATACTAATTGATTATTTTTATCCAAAATTGAAGTTATTTTCCTGTTTTTGGATTTAAGAAATGAAGAGATGTATGAGAATTTTTGACTGATAGTTTGTGTTTTATGCTTTTCTCTATTTTTTAAAAATTTGTTAGTTTCAGAATCTATTCTTTTTGATACATATGAGATTTTACGTGTTAGCTCTGGCGTGGATTTTTGTTTCCACAGATTTTTTAGATATAATGTCATTTTTTCAATGTGTTCGGGTTTTTTGAGATTGTTAGATTTTACTTTAGATTCGGGAACAAAGGAACAAATAACATTATGTATAATCGATTGGAAAGTGAAATATAGTTGATTTATATCAGAGCATTGTGTGAATACTAGATTCCAGTTTATTGTTGAGAAATGTGCATTAATTATTTCATAGTTAGCTTTACGAAAATTTGGATATGTATAATTATTATCTTGGTAATTGTTAGTAGAAGATATTTCAAATTCTATTGTATTATGGTCAGATTTACTTATAGGCGGATTGATTGTTATAGCCTTTATTAATTCATCCTCATTAGTTAATAGTAAGTCTAATATATTTACTCCTCTAGTGGGTTTATCAATTTTTTGTTTTAGTCCTAAACTTTGAATATATTCTAAAAATAATGTTTCTTTGGTATTTTTGGTTTGAGTACTATAATTTTCCCAATCGATATTGGGTAGGTTAAAGTCTCCTAATAAGATAAGTGGGTAGGATACAGCCGATATATCATACAAGATTTGCAAGATAGATTTAAAATCCTTAATGGTTTCTTTAGTGATTGATCTATAAATCAAAATAATACGAATTTTTTCATCTGGGGTTAATAAATCTATACAAGATATCTCTGATAAAGTTTGGGGGATTTCTATTTTAATAAATGGTATTTTATTTGATATAAATAAGCAAGTTCCTCCACCCCTACCATTGGCCCTATCAGTTCTGATAATATTATATGGGGTACCATGTAGTAAAAGATTATCATCAACTATATCAGTCAACCATGATTCAGTAACCCCTATTAACTTATAACGGTTTTCTAATAACAGAAAGTGTAAATTTGACAATTTGTTTTTTAAACTTCTTGAATTAAAATATAAAAAATTAATAGTATTTAATCTATTTAGATTATTTTTTTGAAGTCAGATTTTTTTATTTTTTCTAAAAATGTGAACCTCCGATCTTAGAATTACTGCTTCTCCATAAACTATCCAGTCCAATTGAGGGTTCTCCATTCTCTTCTTTTTGCACTCTTCAATTAGTTCCCTTCGTCGCTGTAATTGTTCTGGTGTCATTGAGGCACGCATATTGACTTGGGGGAAAGATTTCTTGCCATTTGTTTTCCATTTGTTGAGAAGTTCACGCTGAAATTTTCTGGATGGTAAAACAATCTTTAAAAGACGGGCATGACCATTATTGGGTGGGTTAGACTGACGTCCCATACGGTAAAAAAACCTGGGTGCGCACTCAACCCCCACCGAGTCGAGTAAACTTGTTATTGTTTTGGAGTCATCCGCCATTTTCTCTGATGGAAGTTTTTTTGTAGATTCCGTCAAACCAGTCACAACAACACTTCTTTCGCGCTCTAGCTCCTCTGCTGAAATAGTGTTTAATTTTGTTGTTCCTGAAAAATATCCATAAGGTTTTTCTTGTTGTTTTTCTTTAAGTGAATCGATTGATTTACTAAGAAGGTTAAATTGTTCAGTCAGAGTTTTAATAAAGTTTAATAAAATCGGAGTTTGCTCTGTTGTCATAGACGGAATAAAAGTATTGATTGTTGTTAGTGTTGTTTTCACCAAATTGACTTGACAATCAATAAGAAAATTAAGAGAATTTGGATTTTCGTTGTTGTTGCTATTATTGGAGAGAGGCGAAAAATTGGCCTCTGTTGCTGTCCGTTTTGCAGACTCTCTGGACTTGAGAACTAAAAATGTTTAAAATATTGGTTAAACGTACTAATATATAAAAAAACCTGGTTGACATTTAATGCTTGACGAAAATCTTCAAGCTTTTTAAGATTGTCCTTTTCTTGAGCGTTATTTAGTCCTTAATACATATTTAATTTGTAAATTATCTAGAAAAAAGGCTTACCAATAAAAAGAGAGATGATAAACAACAGGATAAACATCAGATTCAGCAACATTTTTGAAGGCTAAATCTGCCGTTAACAAAAGTTAAACATGTTTAAAGCATAAAAACATTAAAAGGTATGGCTTGTTAAAACACAAAAATGGATATAAAAAATATTCATAAAATTATTAATATAAAAAATATACTACAACTATAACAGAATTATTGTCGTCCCCAAATTGCTCTCTTAACGCCGCATAAATTTCCCTTGTCAGCTAATAATCGGAAGATATGCCTATTAACTCGGTAACTGTTGAATTTTCCTCGAGAACGTCCTGTAAACATGCACATTTTAACGACCAATTTAGGATGTGCGTCTTTCGGCAAAGCTCTTAATTTTTCCTAATAAAAAAAGACAAAATTTTAAATTTTGATCAGAAAATCAAACCCTGAATTCATCAGTTATTGCTCTGGGTAGGATATTGTTGGTAGTCATCGCCTTGTAGCGCATTCTATCAGGTCCTAAAAATTATGGGAAATTCAGTTCGGAAAATTAAAAAAAATTAGAAACCATAAGTTGCGAAAGCTTGACGTCGGCGTACATTTGCAGCTTGTCGCCATGTAGCCCAAAAGGTCATTCTTGCACCTCGTTGCCACCATGCACGCTCAATATAGTAAGGATATACATTGAAGCTATGTAAATATAAAATTTTTAGAAAATATTAAATAAAAAATGTTACTTTAGTTTTTCAAAGTTATCCTGACAATATGTGAATCGAGCACGTTCATTAGTCACAATATCGAAGCAATTACGTGAAGTCGAAAAGCTCCGTCGTATGAGAGTGTTGCCCATCTTTTTGATCCACTGTTTTTATTCGCCAAAATGATTGAATTTTTGGAATACTAAATTAAAAAAAATTGAGATTAAACATCAAAAATTATCGAAAATTATGATTAAAAAGGTAAAACACAATTTGGTTCATCCCCTAATCGTCCTGTCACAATTTGGTTCATCTCTAATTCGTCTCAACTCAATTCATCACAACTCACCAGTCCACCAGTAAATCGTCCCAACTCAATTAGGTAACACCAAACCGTCCAACCTCAATTCATCCCAACTCATTTCGGTCTAACCGCAATTCGTCCCACTGAACAAAAACTTCAGAATTGGGTAGTGATAAATTGCGTGTTTTTGTCCTATGGGACGAATTGGGGCGCCTTCACTTATTAACACTTATTATTTTTTTATCGGAAAGCGCTGTCATGTTTTTATTTTTATCAATGATAGAGTGTTTGTAATTTTTTTATCTTTCTTGAGTTGTCTTGACGACTTCATTCTAATTTTGTTCTTTTTCAGCCGCTTTTTAGTTTATAAATAAATGCTCTACCAAGTACTTTTCAAAAGTTCAAATTTACTCTTTGCTGCTTCTTATGCTTTTACACTTTATTTCGACTATCAAACCGAGGTATTCTACAACTTATGTCCAGGTTTGATTTTAATTTGCTAATCAATGAATTCGATTTTACCTCATTTTGCTTATTTAATTTTAGTATCAGGCTTTTATTTGAGCAAATTTGTTTGGCTTACATTTATTAATCTTGTAATTTTATCTTGTTTGCGGTAAAACAACTAACAAGTTTTTTAGAACTTGCATTTAATTTACAATACTTTGGCCGCAATTATTGCTTTATTTGGATTAACCAATTCAATTATACTTAATGGGCTTCATTTTATTGCGACCTCGCTAATTTTCCCTGTTGGATTGGTATTTTATTTTTTAATTTATATTTACTTATGTTTAATCAATAGACTGTCACTGTTCTCTTTTGGGCACTAGTTTATTTGGATCCGCAATTTCTTTTGGACAAAGAAGCTGAGATTCTTATGTCGGCACCATGGTTTAATCATTGTTTGGTATGCTAGTTATTTTTTTGTATATTTTAAAGTTCATCTCTGATGACCTATTGACCCTGTGATTGAGATTTACAACTTTTCATAGGAAATACCTAGGGATTAAGGGGGATAAATACCCAGCTTTATGGAGATAAGTACCCAGTTCTGTATTTTAGAAACTGGTGCGGTGTTGTGAGTTAATACCATAAACCTGGGTGAGTAGATATCTCTATCCCTTTCAATCACACCAAATCCATCGATGTCCCCCTTAAACCCTCCAAATCCCCCGATATTCCCTTTCAAGAGTTGTAGGTCTTCAGGGTTGACCTCAATTTTTTATTTCAGCACACTCTTCCCTTATTGACAATGACAATAGATTTTTTGCTTTGGCGTCATTCTAGACCGACTTGGAAAAGTGCATTTATAATAATTTATATTTTTATGATTGCTTATTTGATTGAGTTAGTTTTCTTTCTATCATTTTTTATTTTTACATACTTTTCAGCATTCATTACTTCTACTATTATTACAATTTTTGGGCATATCCAATTCTCGGAATTTTATCATTACCTAGGCGAATCTTCTTTATTATTTTATGCATTGTTGTACTATTTGCATCATTTTTGGTTACCGATGCTTACAATAGAATTATTCATTTCATCTTGCCAAAGCAACGTGGAACAGTGAAAAAATTGAAGAAAAAATGAAAATTAAATTGGATTAGCTATAATCACTTATAATTATTAATATATGCCATAGATTCTATTTTATAAAATTTAATCGACTTCATATTTTCCTGATTTAAATTGCCTTCTTTTCAATATATTAATCATTTAATCTTAATTATAATATTCTTTTAGATTTTACAAATTTAATAAGAATCCAATTATTATTATGGGATTTTTTCGTGTCCTAATTTATGGAATAATGCTTGGTGTATATGCTGGGGCTTTATTTTATGACATTCGATTCGTTCCTCGAGTTGGCTCTCAGCTTTGGATACAGAAACTTGTAATGTTGAGTATGCTTAATTTGGTATGGCTTTTATGTTATTATTAGGGTTGGGGGCGGAATCGAACCGAAGAACTGATGACTTTTCGGTTGGCTCTTCGTTCTGTTCTGAAAATTTTTCTCTAAAATTTTATTTTTTAATAGCTACTTCAAACCGTATATTCTGTTATTTGCTTTTTCTGCGCCTTGTTTGATTGGAATGCAGAGCTTGGACATAAGGATCAATATAAAAAGCAAATACACGTTCCAAGCTATTGGCGCAGCACTAAATTGCACAAAATTTGCGATTTTATGTATGCGACTTCAGTGTTTCCCGTTGGAATGGTATTACTTTTATTTTTGATGAGAAATAAATTTTAATAATTTAAGGCAACTTGTCTCTTGTTTTGGTATTTTTTAATTTTAAATTAAAAGTTTAAATGTTCTATGTAGGTCGCTTTATGCTGTCAACTCTGAGTTTGTAATGCCTGCTTGGGTAGCGAAATTGATTCCACATTGGCTCAATCATGGTTTTATTTTTGCTTTTTTTGTTGCTCCTGCTCTCGTTCTTTACCATTTTCCTTTCGTTTTTTAGTTACCCATACGGCACCAATTGCTTTTCTTTTGGTTGATACACTACTGACTTGCCATCATGCTCCTGATCGTAGAGTTGGATCGTTGGTTGTTTTGTCACTCTTTATTTTCTATCTTGGAATGTTAGTAAATGACAAATATTTCCAAATTTATGCTTTTCAATTAAGAATTTTTTCGACACGTCTCTTTAATGGATATTGGCTTTATCCCATTTTTGATCATTTGGACAATCAGCAGATTGGTTTTCTCATCACTGTGGCTGGTTTGCTTTTCTGGTTCTTATATTTAATTGGCGATGGAATGAATGTAATGCTTTGGGGTGAGGAAATTTTTATTAAATGAATAAGAATTTAAATTCCCTTCCTAAGGTAAAGCACCACACTCAGTCGATGCCACCAAACAGAAAGTAAAATGAAGCGGTATAAGTATTTAAGAATCTAGATATATTATGAGTCAAGATTTTAATGAAATTGCTTTCATAAATGCTTTAGCATCTCTATCTCCCATAAAAACGCTTCTATGCAAGGCTGTCTTCTGGATAAACTGCTCCCAACTATATGGCTATAAATAGGATGATAAATTGAGATCCTTTTCGATAAACCCTTGTTGACAGCCATGCATTTCTGACCCAAAACATAGTAAAATTGTATTCTTTTCTTTCTATCACCCAGATTAGATATTTGACTGTAAAGATTCGCTTTTTTACATATTATAGCGGATCTAATTTTCTTTACATTTTAATGATTAAACTTGGTAATTTTCAATATTAAATATTTCAAGGCTAAAATCTTTTATTTTATTTAGCTGGATTTATTACAATTTAGTATTAAATTCAGTCAAGAGAGTTATAAATAACCTGAGAACTTGCGCAGGTAACACATTCATTTTTCGCCCACTAATTTTCCCATTGTAAAAAGTGCGTTAATTATTCGTGAAGTATTTTATGAATAATGAAAGAATCGTTATATCCAAACTTACTTTCACTAGGATATTTCTTTTCGGATATCTTTACAACTTGGTTAATAATGGATTAAGTTTCATTGATGTGATTCTTTTTCATCGAAATTCGGCCCATTTTTATCAATTTTCCTATATCAATTAATTTTTTCCTTAGTTCCATTGATCACTCCGAGCCTGGAGGGTGTGCTTAGAGTTTATGATATTTTTCGTCCTTCACTTATTCACAAACTTTCGATTATCATCAAAGTCTGTCCTTATTTTAATGAAAATTTTAATATTTATTATACTTATTTTTATTATCATAGTATTTTTACTTCATTACACAGGTTTGAATACGAACGAGTAGTATATTTTTTGCATTGTTATTCAAGGTTCTTTTGATGCAGAATGCAGATCCGATATAGATTGTGAACAATTTAAAAGCTGTCAACCAATATGCAGACTTCAATGCAAGTCTACAATTTGTACAATTGTAGGGGATGTGGAAACGAGCGATAAAGGAGTTGACACTTTCGTTCAAAGGAGAAAACTGTGGGGTTTTTATTTCTAAATTCATAGATAAATTTAAACGGTAGGTATCATCGACCAATTGTTAAATCAGAAGAAGAACCATTTGATACAATTGTTTGTTTATTTCAATTTGAATATGTATATTCTATCATTATTTTAAGGGAAATCCTTTTGCTTCTGAAGCACTTCTGCGGTCCCATCCTCCGATGCCGGAGAAAAG
Source organism: Meloidogyne enterolobii (assembly GCA_963681835.1). Lineage (NCBI taxonomy): Eukaryota > Metazoa > Nematoda > Chromadorea > Rhabditida > Meloidogynidae > Meloidogyne > Meloidogyne enterolobii. The sequence goes on along the minus strand of CAVMJV010000176.1, from coordinate 210,882 downwards.
AGATTTAGTAACACACTTGACTATCAGCGAGTCTGAATTAGAGGCTGAATTAAAACAACGCCTTGAACCTGAGAAGAGTGGTCTTGGAAATTTTGTAACAGCTCCAACAGTATTCAACGATGCGAAGGTTAATCATTTACCGCCCATAGATTAATTTCTATTTTTTAAATCAATTTGAAGTTAACAATAGGCACATCAGTTGCACATGGTAAACGCTCCCCTGGAGTTGATGACATAACATTAACAATGAGTAGAGAGCTATTGAGCGAGGATATCCACCTACAGCGAGATGTTGTCTCATCTCCTGGTTTCAATCCACAACCCCCTGGTAAAATTTGTTTAAATATCAAGTTAAATTCCTCTAAATGTTCAGGCTTCACTCCTACACCAAAAATTCAAACAGGTTTAATCCTCAAGTTTCTCTTCACAAAATAAATTCAGGCACAACTGGAGTAACCGAACAATATCCTCTAAATTCTTTGGAAAGTTTTGAAAACATTGATGACGAAAAGAAGGATTGTGATAATGAAAACTGTGATGGACAAAGTAAAACTACTACAACATTTTGGTTATTTAATTTATTTTCTAAATTTTATTTTAATATCTCAGGCCGATAACAACAAAAGCATTGAAGACAACAAAAATCCCTCAGCAAAAGATGCAATTTCTGAAGGGCCTTTCGCGAACAACACAACGCGTACCGAGTCATGGATCATGGACGCCTCTGGGAAAACCCCAAACAATGCAACGGACAACATTAAAAAGTTGTGATTCTCCTCCAATATGTGGACGAAATTGTGGCGTTGTAATTGATCCAAATGGCTGCCAAAGTTGTGATTGTTTATGGAGATCAAAGAGTAAGTATCAAAAGCAAAATTGAAAGGATATTTTAGATTGCCGTTCGGATATTGAATGCCGCTCATTGGATGGGCAGATATGTGATTTTGGTCGTTGTGAATGTGGTACTAGTTATAAATAATTAATTTTTTGATATAATTTTAATTCTTATGGCCCTGGATATGAACACCACCAGAAATCTGGAATATGCCAAAAGAGTAATGCAATTAGGCATGCTAGGCAAAGGGGTAAGCTATAATTAGATTACCTTATTCGTTTCATTTATATTTAGGTGTTGCATTTTTACATACTTCGGCAATTCCACCAACTCTTCTCACTTTGGATATCCTCCCATCTTCCTCCTTAGTCAGTGGACGTTCACATCATTCTCTTCACACCAGACAGTTTAAATATCAAATCGCTGATTTCTTCAATAGGATAAGACGCTCAACAATATATAATGCCAACTATAAGAAACATAGAAGTGGATGAATTGTTTGGCGAACTTGTTTAAATTATCATAAAACGATTTTTTAAATTATTTCCCTATACATGTTTGTTTTCCTTCCCAAAAGTAAACCGTGATCGTATTTTGTGTTTAATTCAGATTTTATCTGACAACCAATGACAAATGATCCAGGACATTAAAGTATATAAATTTTTAAGAAAAGGAAAGACGAGTATTTCTCTTTTTTTTAATATATCTGATTTAGCTTTTAATATTTTTAATCTACATTAGAAATTTACAGATTCCATAGAAATAATGCCAAAACACGAGAAGGGAACTCCTAAAGAAATTGCTAATCGTCACAAATCGAAAGGACTTCAAAAACTTAAATGGTTCTGTCAGATGTGTCAGAAACAATGCCGGGATCAGAATGGATTCAAATGCCATCTTATGAGCGAAGCCCACCAACGGCAAATGCTTCTTTTTGCAGAAAACCAAAATTCCTATCTACGACAATTTAGTCATGAATTTGAGGCTAATTTTTTACATGTTTGTGATTTATTTTAGATATTTTAATTTTTTTTACCTCGGTTCAGTCCCGGCACCTTTAACTTATCAAGGGGTCTAAAATTTTCACTGTTCTTGGTACTATTGGTTAGAAATTACACTACAAGCTTCCAAAAAATCAAAACTCGACTATTTGATTTAGAAATTATGATCGATAAAGTGCTGAAAATCACATTTTTTGAAATCAACTAGAGCATTTAATTCTCTATCCAATGGTACCAATAACATGAAGAAATGACCATTCCTTCATGAGCTATTCGGAACTGAACTGCGCTGTTTTAATTTTTATACATTTAAAGATTCTTCGTCATTCTTTTGGTGGTAAGAGGGTGAAAGCTAATGATGTTTATCAAGAATATGTACGTGAACTCTTAAGGATTTTAAATAAAATACATTTTTAATCTTAGATAAAAGACAAAGGCCATATTCATATGAACTCTACTGTTTGGCATACTCTTACAGGATTTGTCGTTTATTTAGGAAAATCTGGAAAATGTAAAATTGAAGAAAATGAAAAAGGTTTTTTGAATTCTGTCCATTTTTATCAAAATTCTTCAGGGTGGTTTATAACTTATATTAACCAAGAAGAAGAATTGAAGAAGCAAAAATCGCAACAACGAGCTAAACAAGAGAAGGATGACGAGGAAAGAATGAATGACCATTTGCAACGACAAATTGATAGGTTTGAATTAAGGAAATTTTTTTAGTGGTACAGAAATTTTTTTGTTATGATTTTCTCAGATTCATTTAAATTTATTTTTAGAGCACGTCAACTGCAGGGCGACAATGAACCAGAAAAAAGAGAGCCTCAAGAGTTGATAAGAAATGATGAATCAAAAATTACCTTCTCATTGGGTGGAAAGAAACCTTTAATTGAAACCAAGGCAGCATTTTCTGCTCTTTGTACTCCAACGAATGTGCTCAATGCTAAATCTTCCTCTAATTTCAAGGAAAAGACCATGCAGCCTTCGACTTCCTCATCGACTTCCTCATCTGTTCAAACGAACTTACGCGATAATAAAGGTTTTTTAATCATATGAATTCTTGAACTGTTTTAATATTTTAGCTAGTCATAAGAGGAAGTCTGCTTTAGAAGAAATTATGGAAGAGGAGGGAGAAGCAATGCGAAATAAACGAGACTTGAAAAAATTCTGGTTAAATAAATGATTTAGCTCTGGGATTTGTAATGTAAATATATATTAAAGTTTTTTGGATTATAAAATAAATATTTTACATTAATTTGTTTTTATTTTATCTAAAAAATTCTGATGAAAATTTTTGATTACATTTAAATTGATTATATAAATCATGCCACCAATTTAATTTCTAGTTAATGCCATCAAATAAACAGAAGGGCAGTGGATCAGACAATAAACCAACTAGCAATAAAAAGGACAAAGGCAAAAAGGATGGCGGTTCAGGGTATACATCTATCAAAGTGCGTCATATTTTATGTGAAAAACATTCAAAGGCTTTGGAAGCTATAGAACGACTTAAAGCTGGAGAAAGCTTCAATCTGGTAGCTGGCAAATACAGCGAGGATAAAGCCCGTTCTGGAGTTAGTTTATATTTTAATAAGTACATATTGGGAAGTCCTCTTTGTTTTCAGCAATATTGGCCTATGTAAGCGGGGTGTTCAGTTTATGTTAATTTTCGAAACTTAATTTGTCTTCGTTGAAAATTTATCTTCTCGTTTTACAGGGTGATCTTGGTTGGATGACTCGGGGTTCTATGGTTGGACCATTCCAAGATGCTGCTTTTGCTCTTCCAATAAGTTCAATTTCCACACCAACGTACACAGACCCCCCAGTCAAAACGAATTTTGGTTACCATATTATAATGGTTGAAGCCAAAAAATAAGTATATTGTTTATATTTATCACGATTTGTCATTCATGTTTTAAAATAAAAATGTCTATAATATTCTGGCTCATCAGAGAAACATACGTCTATAAGCTGCATTACTAAACTTGTAAATCATAAAAACACCAACTGACAATGCAACAGGAATCAGAAAATTTGTCCAAGTCTAAAAAAGTAATTATTTTAGAAAACTTAATCTTATTGGAAAAAAGAAAGTCACCAGTTTTTGTTGCGAAATTTTATTGACAGTTATAGTGTCTAGGTGACTAAATAGCACAAACCGAGCTAGTCATAATTTGCTTCCAGGATTCTGCTTCTGGCGCGCTTTCCGGCGGTAGTGGTATAGTTGTCGTTGCACTATCATTGTCACTTAATTCCCCTATCAAATAATCATTTGTCATTGCTCGAGCATCGGCTGAATGGCCAACATCATTAAAACTAAATACGAATATTTTAAAATTAATGTTGTAAAATTGTCATAAAAACTAACCTTTCGGTAGCATCCTGACCTGCCCACTGTATGAGCACCTCCTCACCTCCAGGATGTTCAAGCAGAAACTAATTAATAATGAAATTTAAAATAAAAGAAAAAAATCAGCCAACCTTCGTGACGTCATAAACTTTATTGTCCAAAATAATCCATAGGGATTTTTCGTCTACATGTGCTTCAACTTCGGAGCGGGCAAAACGCTGTAATGCTGTGCTCATAATTTCAAAGAATTGAAATTTTAAGTGATTAGTTGATACCTAAAGTTATTAAACTCTCAAGGTATGGTGGCGCCACAAATGTTAGGGTTTTATTCAATGGGACGAATTGGAGTTTTTGTTCAGTGGGGCGAATTGTAGGTTTTTGTTCTGTGTGATGAATTGTCGTCTATCATTTTGTTAAATAATTGTGAGTTAAACTCGTTTTGTCAACCCGTTTTTTAGTAAAATATTTTTTCGAGGTTTATTTGTTCATTGAATGCTAAAATTTTGCTAATAAACACGTTTTTAGATTTATTAAATTAAAAATACAAGTTAGCTTTGCAAACAAGGATGGGTCGTATGCACAATCCAGGAAAGGGTATATCGCGTTCTGCTCTTCCATATCGACGTTCTGTTCCAACTTGGCAAAAGTTGACTAGTCAGGATGTTGAGGAACAAATCGTTAAGTTGGCTCGCAAAGGTCTTCGCCCATCTCAGATCGGTGTTATTCTTCGTGACTCTCATGGTGTGGCACAAGTTAGACGTATCACTGGTAACAAGATTGTTCGTATTCTTCGATCAAAGGTTATTTCTAATAATTTGAGTCTTCAATTTCCTTTTTTTCAGGGAATGGCACCAGAGATTCCTGAAGATCTCTATCATTTAATAAAGAAAGCTGTCAGCATTCGTAAACATTTGGAGCGCTTTCGCAAGGATATCGACTCCAAGTTTGTTTTTCTTATGATTGTATTGTTTTACTTTTCTATTATTTTCAGGTATCGTCTGATTTTGGTTGAGTCTAGAATTCATCGCTTGGCTCGTTACTGCAAGACCAAACGTATGCTTCCACCGACATGGAAATATGAATCATCTACTGCTTCAGCTTTGGTTTCATGATGAGATTAATTGATAAAGTTAATGGAACGGATTATCTTCCGATTATTGTTATTGTCAAATGATAAATGTTTGTTATGTTAGATTGACACTTGTTTATCCAAATTTTTCTCATGAAATATGAAGAAATATCTATACTTAATATTTATTTGTTTTTTTATGAGATTTTGTAGTTATATTGGTAGAAATGCTCATCAGATATGCTAATTTTGTTCTACAATCTAGCAAGCCTTATGGCTCTAGATTTTTTTCTTCTGCTGCATCTGCTGTGGAAAGTACTCTTCCAGAAGATTCTGCTCCTAAAAAAGTTAATGAGCGACGAGTTTCTTCGCAGATTGAAAAACTTGTCGATGAAATTGCTTCTTTGTCATTACTTGAGGTAACAGGTTAATTTTTTAAGTGGTTCAAGATGTTAGGCAGATTGGGTGTGGGAGATTAGTTTGCCCATTACATAATTTTAACAAACCTGATCCATATTTAAAGTTATTAAAATCAAAGTATTTTATCCCAGGTGAGTGACCTCAATTATGCTCTCAAAAAGCGGCTCAATATTAGTGACCAACAAATGTTTCCAATGTCAGGAGTGCCTTCTACGCCGCAAATGAGTCAAGGTATTGCTTGCTTCACATTTGTTTTATTCTTATTTTAGCAGGAACAGTTGCGCAGAAGGAAGAAGATGCGCCGACTAAAACGTCGTTTGCGGTTTGATTTATTACTTTACATTTAAATAAGTTTATTTTATTCATAGGTGAAACTGAGCAAGTACGATGAATCGAAGAAGGTTGCATTGATTAAGGAAGTTAAAGCATGTGTTCAAGGATTGAACCTAGTTCAGGCAAAGAAGCTTGTTGAATCATTTCCAATTGAGATCAAGACAGATTTGGGTATGAAAGAAGCGGAAGAATTAAAAATTCAACTGGAAAAGGCAGGAGCAATTTGTGAAATTATTTGATTTTTTGAAAATATTTTCTGGTATGAGTTTTGTTTTTAATTGTTGAAAGCGAGCTTGCATTAACTTTGAGTTAATTTAAAATTTTTACTATGAGAGTTTCGAAATATTCGCTAGGAATCCAATGATTAATTGTAAGCTCGTTATTTATTTTAATTCATCCATTATAAAAATTTTTTAATGATTGTCTTCTCATAATATGTATTTTATATTGCATTGTATTCTATTTTAATCTTACAATTAGTCATCCTTATTTTTATATAATCGAATTTTGATAGTTTATAATGGCGCGTGGTCATCAAAAAGCCTTGTCTCAACAAAAGAATCAATCTAAGCAACAACAGCTGAAGAAAAGTACGGGGATCAATCAGAAGGCGGCTGCAGCTAAAGCGCTCACATATAAGTGCACTGTTTGCATGGTTTCACTTTTAATTTATAAATACTTCTAATAATAACTACATCTACTTTCAGGCAACTATGCCGGATCCAAAGACGTATAAGCAGCATTTTGAATCGAAGCATCCTAAGGTTACAACTCAAAATATAAACATAAAATTTAAAATTCAGAGCCCCTTGCCACCAGAACTTGTTGCTGATGAGTTATAAAGTTCAATAATTGGTGGAGGTCTATATATGTTGTATGTTTAATGTTGATTGGTTCATAATCCATGTAAATTTTAAGGATTTGGTTATTCTGTAAAGTGATAAAAGTTTTATTTATACAAGTATTAAATGGTTAAAGTTGCATATTAAATATTTCTATTCTTTCTCAGTTGTTAGATTATTTATTCACATATTAATATTGTGCTTGATTTAATATATATTAACATAGTTAAATGTTTGGGCAATCATTTTAGGCGATGTCAAGTAATTCAAAAAAATCTCGTAAATCTTTAAGTAATACTGCACATAGTGATAATGAGGATGATGACAGCAGTAGAAGTTCAATGTATGATCGTGAGGACAGCGAAAGAAAAAACAAAGAGCAATTTGGGCACTGGGAATGTACAGGTTCTTATACTTTTTTAACTCAAACAAATTTATAAGTTTAGTTTGCACATTTCAAAATAAGCAGGTCACTTTATTATTATTTTGAAGTTTAATATCTGTTATAAATTCAAGGAGGCGTTCAAATGTTTGATGTGTGATACACGCAAGGGTACTTCGACGAGGAAACCCAGACTAAATCCATCCGTTGTACAACAGCAAACACTCGTGCAGAAATTAGCTGTTGAAGTTGAAAGGCAGAAGTCTGTATTCTATAAATAATTTTAGCATAAGTAATAGGGTTGTTGAGCTTATATTTTTCACTTCTCTCTAATTGTAACACTGACAATCCCAGTAATACATATATGACAAATGATCTATTTTTTAGAATTTTGGTTTAATTTTTTAAAGAAAATATTCTTAATCCTCTTCTATGCAAAAGTTGGTACTTATTGGTTATCCCAAAGTAGTTTTTGCGGACATTTTATGCGGACTCATTTTGTACGAAAAGGTCAAAAGTTCTCCCTTCCTCAATTTCACTCAATTTTCTCTGTGGCATTTATCAATGAGGGCATCAATAAAGAAAAGATTAATTTTAAATACAAATGACCGATTTTTAAGTTGATGCCTCATTGAAAAATGCCACAGAGAAAATTGAGTGAAATTGAGGAATGGAGAACATTTGACCTTTTCGTACATAAATGAGTCCGCATAAAATGTCCGCAAAAACTACTTTGGGATAACCAATAAGTACCCAAAAGTTTATTAAATTTATAAGATTTAAAAATTTTATTTTAAGAAAACAAAGGAATGCCGAAGCTCAGAGTTCACCAGATCCTTTATCTACCCCCTATTCAAGTACTGGTTCTAACTTTGTAAATAATAATGAAACAGCTTTGCAATCTGGTAGCTATTCAAATGGAGGAAAGCAGCAAAATTCATTATTGCATAGAAGGATGACATTCCGAGATTCTCTTGTAGTGCGTAGTTCAGCTAAGAAAACGATTGTGACTGTTGATGGAAAAAACTTTACAATAACAGAATTTAAACCAAGGATATCATCGAGAGGGCGCAAAAAATCCACTAATGGAAATAACATGATGCAATAAATATGTAAAAAGGTGATGTAGAAATGTAAGAATTTTATTATTTTTTAAATTTTGACGGGAGCTAAACATATAGGGTCGGACATATCGGGATATTTCAATATATTCAATTTCGGAACCTACGGCCATTGGGTTCCTATTGAAGAAAGGAGTTTTTATGTTTTGAACTAACTTAAACATGTAGAGATTATCTCACAGCGATCCGAATGTCCGTCCCGGTACATCTCCCTGCCGTGTTGGCATATTCTAACTTTTTCATTTTTATGAATTTTTTAAACTGAATTTTAATATCTTACTAAACTTTTGAAATGAAATTATTTTTGATTCTTTCAAAGATTTTATAAAATTTTGAAATTCATTGCAAAATTTTTAGAAAAAGATTAAGTTAATTTTCCTCTTCCCCAAGAATTTTATTTTTAGATAGTAATTTTATATAGCTTTTGCATTAGAAAACCCAAAAAAATGGATTAACGCCCTACCAAAACCAAATTAATGCATTTTCATATATATGAGCATTTGTGGCAAAAAATAGTGGGTAAAAGAATGAATTGATATACAAAGAGGGATGTGCGTGAATAAAATTCCCCTAGGATATCTATACTAAATTACAAAATAATTACATTCTTAAGTCGGTAGTATAAAATTAAATTAGAATGGATTACAGGATTATTGTGTGTGGCGCTCATTTAGAGTAAAAGCAATATGGCGGCAGTTGAATATTTTTTTCTATACAATGAAAATAATTTTAGAAGGGCTGGTAGAATTTAGGCCCGGATTTTGGCTCTGGTCGGCTCTTTTACAACCATTTTATTATTTTTTTCTTAATGCTTTCGTTGGTCGTTTGCCCATCATAAAAAGGAGACCAACGTTGGTCCCCAAGGGCAATTTGGCCAAAAAGCGTATGCATCCGTTTGGTTTGCAGTGACACGAATTGAGAGAGAAAGAGATGCCGTTGTTTGCAATTGTTTTCTATATCATAGCCCACCACCCGAAGATTTCATGCAATTTATATTTGGGAATTTGGAAAGATATCCAGTTTAAGAATTGATTAAACAATTCATTTTAAGGAAAGGAATCCTATAACAATAGTAAGTATATAACAAAACAGTTAGTTTTTTAAATTTATTTTGTTTCGAATGGCAAAAAACCTTTGTGTGTATGTATATTTTGAAAGGCTTTTGTTTTTAGGAAAAGGAAGTGCTTAAATTTGGTCCTGTTTTTAGGGTCATTTGGTTTCAGAGATGATACCCTCGAGAGCGGAAAGCAAAAAAAAGGAGAATGGAAAGTGATGAGGTTAGTAAGCAATGGCATTCGTGTTTCAGCAAAGATTGGTGGGTTGTTGGAAGTATTTTTTCTACCGCATTTGCTTTAAATTTCTTTGTCATTTTTAACGACAAAAAATTCGGCTAAATTACCAGCCAGTGAGTAACAAAATAAATTGACCAATACCATTTCTCAAAAGCGTAAAGGCCAAAAAAGATCCAAAAAATCTAAATACTATAAGGCAGCTAGTAAAGGGAGAAAGGGTAACAATTTTCCATAAATATCAAATGCCAGGTTAATTTTTTCGATAAATAAGGTTCATTTTGTTTGATCCTGAACTAAAAATTAAAGATTTTAAACCCTAAAATATAAAATCAACAAGAGTGATTTTATTACATTCAATATAGGTGCATACATATATGTATTTTTCTTTTTTATTTTCTCCAACTCCAATTCTTCATTGGAAGAGCCAGTCCGTCTGTGGCGGCAATCAATCGATCGCGACCTTGACTTCCACGCACAAAATATATTTTCTTTCTAAAGGGACAGTTGCTGACAAATTAGGGGGTGTTGAATCATTACTGCGATTTTTGATTTATTCGATTTTATTCTATTTTTCCTAACATTTTAAGCATTGTTTTCCATTTAAAGTCTTCGAGGCGAGATATACCAACACGTATTTATAGAATTTTATAAGGCCTAATTTCAAAAATCTGAAAAATCGTAAAATATCCCTAATTCAAAATTTTAATTTCAGATTTTTTATAGAATAATTTATGTTCAATTTTTGCTTCTTGCTTCTTCGGCACTGACATTTTAAGTTGGTTTTTATTAGTTTTTCTAAAAAATTTGCCAATTCATTTTAAGTGGTGCTTTCAAGCCTTGTTCTCAAAAAATCCACAGTAAGTTTTTGCTAGCTCCCTTTTAACGATCCTCTGTTTTTCATTCTCATTTTGACTTGGCCCATTCATTACCCTCAACGCATCTCATTCGTTTTCCTTTTCCGCTTTTTTGGTCTACCTCTTCGGTGAATGTGCCTATAGCTTTTGAAAGGACTCATTACCATTTTGTTTGCATGAGCTTCATCTTAATAAATTTTAGAGCACTTCCTTAAATAAAATTTTTTAGTAAAGGGTTCAAATTTAGTGAAATATTTTATACTATATGTGTTTATCTAGGATAATGGTCATGCAATATAAGTTAAATCTGGATTGTTCAAACCTAAATTTCTAATTTAATTTTCATATATTTTTCAGTCTATCCCTGATTGTCCCTCTGGTTAGAGTTGGCTTTTGCTTACAATTAGCATACTAATTACTTTTTGCTTCTACACAACTTATAACAAATATGTTCGACGAACAAACTGCTGCTGCTATTATCAATCCGTCAGTAAGCGCTGCAGCTGCTGCACTTACAATCGCTATGCTAAACTCAAATGCGGGTGCAGGAGGAACAAACGTATCTACGGGTTCTGTTCCGGCAGTAATGCCTCAATTATCTTTACAACTAAACCAAAGTCAACAACAACTAACACAACTTTTGACTGGTAAGGACTCACGTTGGTTGCAGCTCGAAATTTGTAGAGAATATCAACGAGGGCAATGCGTTCGTTCAGAACAAGATTGTAAATATGCTCATCCACCATCGAATGTTGAAATACAGAATGGACGTGTGACGGCTTGTTTTGATTCCATAAAGGTTAAGTATATTTTATAAATTAAGATTAAGTATATTGGGTTATGGGGTAAAGCGTGAACTATTTAAATATCTCTTAATTTCAGGGGCGTTGTTCTCGCGAAAATCCCAAATGCAAATATCTTGTAAGTTTTTTTTTATATTTTCCTTTTGATATGTATTCTAGAGATAAAACAAATATTTACATAATCTCTTATTTTTCAGCATCCACCTCAACATTTGAAAGATCAATTACTTGCGAATGGAAAACAAAATCTCGTGATGAAAAATCTATTATCACAGCAATATTCAAATCAGATGCCGGCAATGCCTGCTCTTGCACAGATTACGGTTTCTTTTGAACTCACTAATAGTAATCATCACGATAAACTCTTTATCTTAAGCAACAGCAGTATAGCAACCCGTTAGCGTTGCAATCGACTCTTTCATTACCATATTTTATTCCAAGTCTGTATCCGGGTCAGGCAAACTTGTTGTCGCCGGTGCCTGATCCATTTTCTGCAGCATTTCAAGGCACGGTATGTCATTTAAAAATTTTTTATTATCTGTCATATTTAATATTAATTGAAATATGTACCTATGTATTTTTTAGGGGGTTGATACTTCCCAGAAAGCCTGAAACTTTGAAAAACTTTCCGCTATTAGTCACGTTTTTTTGTTTATTAATCTATTTCAGACGGAAAATTTAACTTAAGTAAAACACCCTTCTTTATCCGAATTAATTCTCCTCATGGCTTTTATTTACACAAAGCTTTCTCACAAAAATTTGCCTAATTTTTGTGTGCTTTATATTTATGATAAAGTATTTTTTGTTATCAAATTCCTTACTAATTGCACACACAACAAACAAGATAATTTTTACATTTTATTTCACTTATTAGCATTTTGTTTTATGTGATTTGTTAGCTGTATTCGCTTTTTGCTTTTTCTTATAGCAAACCGTTTCTGTCGGTGCTCATCTTCCTTCCATTGCATCGTCTTTTCCTTTACATCATGCAACAACACTTGCCCAGCTGGCACTTATTCAACAGCAGCAGCAACAACCTTCAGCGGCCGCAGCTATGTTGTTGCAGCAACAGGCTGCACAACAGCAATATATTGCTCTTTTACAACAACAACAATTAAACGCCGCAACAGTTTTACAAGCAACAGCCACTAGATCTTCGAGTAACGGTAATGACAACATTGAACAACAGCCAGCATTATTAGGAGGAAATAGAAAAAGAAGCTCTAGAATGGCAGGGTTAGATCAACAGAATCCAAATGATGCAAATGTTTTGCTAGCACAGAATGTTAATGAAAGTGCCGGATCTAGTAGCAGTTCTATTTCCGGCCAACAACAGCATATGCAATTTATGGCTGCTGTTGCAGCTGCATCGGTATTTATTGGTATTCATACTACGCTCGCATTTATTAGCTGTTTTGGGTGTTCTATTTATTAATTTACATACTTTTCCTTGATTTTATGCATATGTATTTAATTATGGCGCTAGCTGCCTGCCTTTTCGCTAAATGTTAATTTAACTCACTTTACCAGAAAACATATTTCCGGCACAGCTGTTTTTAGTCAGAAATTTTAAGTTTAAAATTAAAATCTAGCTTTATTTCTTAGGTGAACAACACTAATCCATATATATCAGTCACCTCTACAGGAAGTACAACAAAGCGACAGAAAACTGAAACTACTGCTATTTCAAATTCTGCCAATAGTGGTTTTAAATGTACACCTACAACTGTTGCGTTCGGGATGCCACTTTATGCCGCTCCACAATTTAATCCATATCTTTTGCCAACTGCCCCGTTTTTGCCAGCTGTTCCTTGTTTGTTATATGATTAAAATTAAATTGTATAATAATTTAGTTTCTGGACAGCCCCGATTCCATTGACAATGAATATAACGGAAGCAACAAAGTCAATATTCAATATTTTTTGTCTGGTCTTTTTTATAATATGTTTGAGATAACTTACGACCAAAGCTGATTAGTTTCAGTTTGTGATTACCAAATCATACCATACTATTTATATTTCTTGCCGTCTCTCTTGTTTAATGCTTAGAAACTTGAAATTAGCTTATTTTCAATTACGTTACCCTAAGAAAATCATTTTTCAAATGTTTTTTTAAACGTTTCAAAGCATTTTCCTTTTTCTTGATAAACATATAAATATACTTTTTAGGATTTTTATCTCATTATTTCTCTCTTGCCGTTATTGTTCCTGACAAATTTCTAAAAAAAATTATATGAATATTCTTTTTATGTTTCTTACTTGCCTCGAAAATATGTTATTCGGTTTAATTTTATGCCATTTTTAAATTAATAAATTATAAAATTATTAGATTGTCTTACATATTTAAAATATAAAATAGATGCCGTCGAGTCTCATCAGTTTCTAATTTTTAAAACTTATATTGAGGGTATTTGCTCTTTTTCACCTTTGTTGTAACTAGGGTTGTACCCCGAACGCTCGGGGGCGGGTATGTCGGGGTACGGGGTTTTCCAATTGTTTCGGGGCGGGGTTCGGGTCGGGGGAGCAAAATATGGCCGGGGTTCGGGTCGGGGTACGGGGGTTTAGTGGAAAAATTTTTAGAGAAAAAAATGCTCAAAAATAATTAGAAATCGATGTATTTTCGTTGATTTCTTCAAAATTTAAGTAGGATTTGAAGAAATTAGAGAGGATTTGAAGGAATTAAAGTGTATATCTTGGGATATAAGTCAATCTGGAGGATTCGTTTTCTAATGATATTTTAATTTTTTATTTTACTGCCAACTTTTCGCCTGCAGTTCCAAAATTGTGTGATGGGAAACAAGAGGCATCCTAGCAAGCTACACAAGTTATACAGGTTGTGGGTTTTATGTATATGTATTTAAATGTAATGTCTTTTATTGAAAATTAAGTTTTGAAAATTTTCCCTCGACAAATTTCGTTTGGTAGTTAGCAGTTTTGATATTTCCTATTTTAACTAGATTTCCAGTAAAACAAATTACAGTTTCTATTATCCTCAAAATAGCTGATCATCCAAATTCTAGGTAGAAATTCCATTTATAGTCCTAGTCAACATTTCGCAGTGGTTGCGCTCTATTGCACACAAAAATCGAGTTTGTTTATAAAAATAATTTTATCCGGTCTATGCAATAGGTACATTACTTAAGTAAGTTTGCGCGAAAAATGGTCTGCCTACTATTGTTGCCCAGTGAGTTATTATTTTTATTATCGGAGGAGAAAATTGCGCGCGAGGTTCGAGAGAATTGTAAATAGTTTCAGCAGCGAAACTCAATGTATTATTTTTATTTGCTCTTGTTTGTTCTCATTCCACTTAACGCCGATGTGTGCACCGTTATTTTGTTGACGGCACTTGGTTATAATTGCACATAGTTTTGGGGATGCACAGACTTAAAACTTTAATAAAAACATACGCTATTGAAAAGGTTAATAGTTTGAAACATCGTTTTATTCTATTCGAACACCATACATACATCTTCCGTGGCCGGCGTTTTGATGTTTTCTTCTTCCTATTTTTAGTTCAAAATCATTAAGTATGCAAGTGAAAAATCGAAATCCAATTATGACAGTCGTCTCACATCAACATCCTCATTCTGCATCTTGTATGCTTGAATATTCGAAAGAAAAGTCCATTAGCGTACTTAATCAACTCACCATTTGGAAAGAAAAGTAGATGAGGGATTTATTTAGGTAAAAAAGAGGTGTTGAGTTTTATCGAGAAAGGAAAAATATTTTTAGAGACCACTTTATGAATCTGTATTTCCAGTACGTCAAGAAGGAAGATTGTTGACCTAAATTTGAGCACTTAATTTGGATGGTTTTATAGTTATTTTATTTAACCATTTCTTTAATAAAATCTAGCATAAGACAATGCGCGTCTAGTATAATTTCTATTCTCATTCAACTATAATCATATAACTTATTTTACTTACGCTTGGTAAATCTTACAAAGTTAATTAACACAAAAACTCCAAGTTCCGTATTTAAGAGAATTTTATAGTATATACCTTTGTTTCAGTTAAAGATTTAAGTGTTAAAAATTTTCATTTTCTACCAGATTTACTAAAATTACTATACATATACTTGAAAAATACTCAAAAGCAAAATTTTAAAAAGATTATATCAAGTGTAAACTTATTGTTTATTTGAAAAAGAAAGTTACGTAGTTTACACCTTTTGTTCTTAATAAGGCTTCATCCTTCGAATATGATTAGTGAAGTGGATAATTGCCTAGGTTCTAAGGATTTTAAGCCAAACATTAATACATCCAATTTCAGCTATATTCTAAGTATATAAAAATTTTCTAATTTTTAACAATTGAAGTCACAATAATCTAGAGCAGATTATGGTTTGATCTTTCCGAACAATTGATTTGAGCGAAATTTTATCGAAGGGTACGCAGATCAAAAAGTGGTAAATAATGTTTGTTGAGGGATGCAAGAATGGAAAGTTTCTCATTGGCTAAACTAAAGAATTGGTAATAAGGCCGCCTATGTTTGTTTGCACGAGCCAAGTCTTTCTCCATTTTCCCGCATCAACAGTCAAATCCAATCCGCAATCTCTATTGAACATTCCACATTACCTCTTCTCTTACCTGTTTATTTTACCCGCCATCAACCATCGTTTGTGTTTTCAATTTACCGGTGCTATGCGTACTACCACCTCCAATCGAATTTGAGCGCTGGGTCTTTCATATCCCAACTACAGATTACTCCAAAGTGGTTTGTCATTTTGATGGGATGGGCGGTCTGTCTACAGCTTAGGCTCATTGCTGCGCTTTTTAAGTGCTGAGCGATTCTGATTTTTTTAAGTGCTGAGCGGTTCGAGAGTTGATCTATGCTACGCAAGAGAATATGCCCGCCCACTTGACAGGAAAACAGATTTAATTTAATATATGAGGGGTAAATCATTCTATTTTTAATCAAATGCTTTATTTTTAATAAAGTATAGACACTTTTTCAAATTTATTAAAGTAAACTTTAAGTGTTTCAAGTCTAGAGTTTCGTGCAACGCAAATATATTTTTGTTTTACTTTTTTTACATTTAATTTGTTCATTTAAGTTTTATTTATTCAGTTTTTCTTCTTTAATTGGGGCCATTTTTCATTACATTTTTCTGACCTCATTATCCCCTTAAGAAGTCCCCTAACCTTCTTAAAAACCGCTTTTGCTGGCGCAATCTTCTCATCATATTCTTGTTATCCTTTCATAAAAAGCTATGACTCGTTTTGCATTTTCTGCCCCAAGGGGAATATGCGTTAAAAAATGGCGCAACGATGAGTCGGCTGTGCCGGCAATTCTTTTTAAGGTAAACGGGTATTAAGCTCAGCAAACGTGCTAAATAATATCCCAATTACTACCTGTTGTTGCCTTTTAATCAAACTCACACTCGGGTTTATCTGACTTTCGATGTTTTGGCAATCTATTTAAAAAAGAAATTTATTGTTAGTAAACTTTTTCGTCATCGCTTGAATTAAAACTTGGCTTACCTATTTTATTACTTAGAAATCATATGGCGTATGTTTCTTTCATTAGATATCCTCCTTTCTCCGGCAATTTAAAGACTGGTTAAAAAAAGCTCATTATTAAATTGTCGGTTTCAAATAGTCCAATTAGTCTCATGAGAGTCTTTCATTTTTTAAGTGCGGCAGCATTATTTTACGCCATTATTCTAAATATTTAGTCCTTTTAATCAAAACGTGTGAAGGAAATTGAGAATTAAGGCTTAATTGGAGGTATGCGCATTTGTCTAGAACCTAGGTTGGATGTCTATCATTGCGAAATTTGATTTCATAATCTAATATTAGTAAACTGATAATTATAGAAATTCCCTATTATTTCCTATTATATTACAGGTTAATTTTTTATATTAGAATATGAACCAACTATAGTAAAATATAAGACTAAACTCATGTTTCTGGCAAATTAGCTTCATTTTTTCATTTAGTTGCATGCGGAAACAATTCTTATAGTGTGCAGATTATTTATGTATACCAATTAGTTTCATTTTATTCTTTATATATGGTATATCCTATGCGCCAATCTCCGTTAATTTACACATTCACGTTATAAAGGATTTAAAAAGAATAACATCTTAATCGTTCATGTTTATACACTCGGGTGCAAAAGTAATGATCCCTGGGTATGAAAATTTTTAAAAAGTGATTATTTTGAAATGGAAAGGGTACCTGATTTACCTTCTTTTTCATAATCAAAATTTACAATGTTAAGATACTTTCCAAGGAAAAAATTTTCCCCAAAATTCCAATCCCGTGAATTTCTCTCAACTCTAAGTGGATACCTCTATTTTTAGGGTGGTCAAAAGTAATGATCCCTTTTTAAAAAATATGTTTAACCATTAAGAAAAAAATCCACAAAAATTTTAGTAAAGATGACTAGTAATAAGAAGTTAACTTATGAAAAGATTGGTCCAATATCTACTCTTTTCTTCGAGATATTGACATCTCGATTTCAACGAGAAATAGGGGTAATTTATTTCAAAAATTATTTTTATCTTTTTGATATAGGAATTAGTTACACTTTTATGCCTGCCTGAAAGCCAATAAAATTTGCTACAAGATATAGTCTTTCAAATTTTCTGAAAAAATTTATCTATCGTGTTGAGGAGTGAAGAACATACAAGGCGGCAAAAATCTCTCATATTACCCCATAAATGGTCCTTTTTTGCCGCCTTGCATGTTCGTTGCTCCACAACTTGTTAGATAAATTTTTTTCTGGAAAGTTGATTGGAAGTATTTTATAGCAAATTTTATTGGCTTTCAGGCAAGCATAAAAGAAAATTTTAATCACTGATGTGAGGTGCGAAAATATTTTTCAAACAACTCTAATCCCATTATACGTTGACTTTTAAGTGTTTTAGATTGTCGAGATTACTGTGTTGTATATAGTTAATGTGCTCGATCTTTAGGTTTTTGTAACTAATATCGATGAATGTATTCACTGGAATTTTTTCAAATTTTTACCTATATTTTTACTATTGGTTCACGCTAGGGATCATTACTTTTGACCACCCTAAAAATAGAGGTATCCACTTAGAGTTGAGAGAAATTCACGGGATTGGAATTTTGGGGAAAATTTTTTCCTTGGAAAGTATCTTAACATTGTGAATTTTGATTATGAAAAAGAAGGTAAATCATTTACCCTTTCCATTTCAAAATAATCACTTTTTAAAAATTTTCATACCCAGGGATCATTACTTTTGCACCCGAGTGTATAGATTCATACTATAAATTATTTTATTAGTTCTATGGACAATACAAATGATATTCTCGCCAAGATTATCAGCCGATTAAATGAAATTGATATGGTAGGTTAAATAAATACCTTATAAAACAATCATAATTAAAGAGCCTTTTGAAAATCACGTCCGGGGTTAAAATAACGATAGTACTATTTCTGGGTTTTCTCGAGAAAAAAGTTTTAGAATTTATAAAAATAGAATATTTATTTTAGAAACTCTCTTTGATCATGGAGATGTTCACTAGAGGGTCTATAATTAGAAATAATGATGTAGCGTCGCTGAATGTTCCGTTGGCATATGTTAATAAACAAGAATCGGACCATTCTTCACATTCCCTTTCCGGCAATCATCAGCTTGTCTCAAATATCATGACAGCGGCACATTTTGCTGCATTGTTGCAAAACGCTACCTCAGTATGTTATTTATCACGCAGATCAATTAAAATTTAATTTTACACTAAATTTGTTAATCAAAGATAAAGTTTTATATGCAACCACATTTCATTGTAAAATCAAAATTTAGAATCAGCACAAGTCCTCGCATAAACGTGTTACTTTACCAATGGCATCATCATCAACAGGTTCAGTAGCGCAATCAGAAGCATCTGCAACTACCACAGCTACTAATTATCTCAATTCTCTTATGAATGATATGATTGACCAGTCACTTAATTCAAGTGTTATACCTTCTTTGAATAATCTTCTTGGTCCGTCACATCTGCATGACCCCGCCGTGAAGACTGAAAACGGTGAATTTTGCAGTTTAAAAGTAGAAGCATCTGATGAGACGGATGAAGCTCTTCTGCGAGTTGAAATGAAGCAAAATTTAGCGAGTTTAGAGTCTGTTGAACGGCAAGCTGGTAATCGACGAACTGGAGGCACACCACCTTCATTCACAGGATGCGGAGGAGACCTATCGAATATCTGTTCTCCTTCACACTCAATTACTTCAATAATCGCTAAGGTATGCGAGTGTTTATCTCCACAACTTAAATTTTTTAATTCAAGCCTGATAATCCGAATCAGCTTCCATCAAACGCTTGTGGTGCATCAGACTTTGATAAAACTGATTCAAAACTAAATTGCTATCATCAACGTGTTATCAACAATCATACACAGCATGAATACTGCAGCGATATATCTACGGAAAATAAACGAGAATTACAAAGATGTCGCAAATCACCTAATAAATTGCATTCCAAATTGAAAGCCAATTTTTCTTGGTATCGTACCAATAAGAGTTCATTTTCTTCTAATGCAGCATCTTCAAGGAGTGATACGATGTTTCCTGATGGGGCAGTTCAGAGAGCTGCAGAAAAGGCATCACGTAGCTTCCAAAGTACACAACCGAAAGTAAATTTTTAATTTTTTTATCATCTTCAAAAATAGACTGTCATTCTCTTAAGGATTTTTTGATAATTTATTTAAAATTTTAGGTCTTTGCGTGGCAAATACTTCGTGAGTCAATAAACGACAATGAGTTAAAGAATATCAACATATCTTTACGAACATTTCACGGCGAAACAGCAGCGAACTTATTAAGTAGACAAGCTTCAAAGGCAAATTTTATATTGATTTAAATTTTATATTTGATAAAGATTTAGGCATTTTTGAAGTGTAGCTTAAGGTTCTGTATCAAGATAAATTAAATATACCTATTTCTAAACCTATACCCTTATAGTCTATTCTTCTATATTCCTTTCTGAAATAATTTTCTAAATTCAGGTTAGAGTAGTTGTTGAACAAACTATGAACTATTTTAATTGGAATGAGTTGCCTGATGATGAACAACTGGTATGATTTGCTATTTAGCAATCAAATTGACAATTTATAATTATCAGGGGAACGCGAAGATGATACTAGGTCACCTAAAAAACAATGCGAAGGTGCGTAATTGGACGTTGCGTGAAGGAAGGCCAAACAGGTTTGTAAAATTTTATAAAAGGTGAACTTTATAACTAAAAAATAAGCTCCAGATTTCCAACATTGCAAAGAATAATTTAGTGCTCTTAAATTTTTTGGGCAATTCGTTATCTTATGCATATTAATTTAAGAAATATCCATGTTAATCCGTTGGGCAGTACACGTGTAAACATGGACGTGGATAAGGAACGGAATGAAGACAATCAGATCTCACCAAAGATTGTATCAGTACTCTCACCTAGCGCGGTAACTAATGAATTAGATTGGAATGCCGCTTATGCAGCATTACTTCAAACACATACTGGTGATTTAGTAGACATACTATCAGCTGCTTCAAACGGGCAGGAGATTCATGAAAGAGAACAAATTATTGAATCAGTCAATGAGGCGAGTTTGAAAAGTGGACAAGATGAAGATTAATCAACAAAGGATAAGAAATAATCATATTATTAAAATTAATTACCGTAAATTGTGAAATATACTGCAAAAAATAAGAATTTTGTTATAAATTTTATTTTAGCTATATGTATGTATATACTGCTTGACCTAATTATAAATTATTTTGGCTTAAATTGGGCCTAAATTCTGCTTGTATATTACTCATATGGTATATGTTATCAAAATTGGCCCAGTTCTTTAAAAAGGTTCCATTTTCGACGAGACTCAGCCGGTCAAAACCAATCAACGGTACTCAACGGGCGGTATACAAGCGAGACTCTATAGTCCTGTTCCGTTTAAATTTCTTTTGATTGATCGATTTATTATTAGAACGTTATTGATAAATTTTAACCATGACCTTTTTAATTAATCTTAAATTTTGTAGTTAATTTTTTGAAAGTATAGAAACTCATGGGGAATCGTTTAACTACTACAGATCGCAGTCTGAATTATTGGCTATTTAATTATCGAATATGGCTTATTGGAATTGGAGCCGGCATTGGTATTGGATTTTATTATGTTAGTTTATTCTTTGATTAAATAAAATTAAAAACATTTTCATTTATTAGATTTGGCGAAGGTAATATATTATAATCTATAATATGCCTATATTATGTGAATGTGTTTTTTTTATAGAGATGTCTCCCGATCTGTATCGAACAAAAGAAGAACATTGCCTATTAAGAAGGCTGGTAAGGCTGGCACGTTTTCTGTGCATTCCAATGATTCTTTTATTTCAGCTTGCGATGAATTTGTAAATTTATGTGAGGTAGGGTTTAAAGTTTTGTTATTCTTGCCATTATATAACTATAAGAATTGCTTAACCTACAAATTAAAGTTCAGATTGATGATCTGGCTTATAACGAAAGGAATTAAATTAATTTATTAAAATTAAGATTCCTAACGACAAGGAGTCAACCTCAACAGAATTCGCTTCTTTAGCTCTTTACAACCATGGATTAAAGGCTACTGAAAACGGAGATTTAAAATATAGAAAATCAAGGTTTTTTAAAGATTTTAATTATTTTTGAGTATCCTATATTAATATACTATAACACCTAATTGAGTATTAACTTACTAAATTTTGTAATTTTTTGCAGAGATATCGCCCGATCTGTATGGAACAACAGAAGAGCATATCCTATTGAAAAAACTGGCACACTTTCTGTGCTTTCTGATGATTCTTTTATTACAGCTTGCGATGAATTTGTAAATTTATGTGAGGTATGATTTAATTTTTTTATTTAAACTACCTACAAATTAGTTAAACGATTTGGCATTTACGCGGGGAAACTAATTTTGGTATTTATGATATTTGGTTCGATTTCTTAACTTTCTAAGAGTCTCATTTATAATAAATAGAATTAACTTCATATGAGTAATTTAGATGCCTTCTAGCGACAGGGAGTCTATCTCAACTGATTTTGCATCATTAGCTCTCTACAACGATGGATTAAGAGCTACCCAGAATGGAGATGTAAAATATAGGAAATCAAGGTTGTTTAATTAATAATCATTTTCTCTCAAATCCTATTTAGGGCTGAATTATGCGGATGCGATTCAGAGCAGGTTAAACCTCTATATTTTATATAATTATCGAATTTTAAGGATTTTGCCGCAAAATTGTTCGGTATAAGATTGGCTTTTCGACGTTTGATGGATGATCCACAGACTATGCAAAGGCTGGTTCAATATGGAAGGATTATTATGGCTGATCTTTTGAGACATGATAAGCGTGATCCATCCGAATTCTACACAGTAATTCTTTATATAAAAAATATACATTGGTCAAAGGAATATATTTATTCCCATAAAATTTTTAAAGGTGATAGGGAGCTCTACTTACCTAGAGTTTGGGACAAACGGCCATATCGAACCATAAGTTTTACCACGTGCAGCTGTGTACGCTTTTTACCACAACATAGTTTTTTATTGAGCTATTTTGAATGAAATTTAATAAAACTAAATGTCTAATATATTATTTTAAGGCATATGATCGAATGATTGCTTTCATTACTAATGAAAATAATATGGATACAATTCGCAGCGAGCTTAAGTCAAGAAAAGTAGAGAGCACAAATTTATGGGATACTCTTTTCGACTTAATTATTCTGGACGCATTTGAAGGTTGTTTAGTATTGTTACAAAATTATATTACTGCGATTTAGCAGATAATTAAAAAATAGCAAAAATTTTATTTTAAGATTTACAACGTCCGCCCTCAGCAATCGCTGCATTGGTAAGTTTTATATAGAGGTGATCACTTAATAAAATTTTCGATAACCTAGGAAAATGATTGAATAGATGATAAAATGATCACTCAACTATTTCTTTTAAATTTATTTTCACTTTCAGGTCAAAAATTCATTCATTTCCAAATCGATGAAGGAATCAACATTAAACAATTTAATATGGTCTATTATAAAAGTCAAAAGACAACGTTTACAAGTAGTTTTTCTAGAATATATGTAAATGATGGTTTATCGAATTTTTAGGTCAAGGATGGCTTTATATCACATTTTTATGATATTTCACAAATATTGACTAGTTCATTAGCAATGGGTTTGTTTGGTGGTAGTGATAGGGAATTTACTGAACTCTGTATTTACTTAAAGGTTAGAACACTTTATATTATGATTGATATGTATATTTTATAATTTAGGAGCAGATTTTTGGTTTCATCCTAGAAATATTTAATCCAAATAAAGTCCATTTTACAAAAGTTGAAGATTTGGCTGTTGATATAAAGAAACTGTTGTTTGATCGGATGGAGCTGTTGCAAGTAAAACTTCTCAATGAGTTATTACCAGCTTAATTTAGTATTTAGCTTTTCAGTTAGACAGTCATTACTTTTGTTGTAATAAATTTATCTTTGATTTTTAAATAAATTTGTTTTTGATTAATTTATAGTTATTGATCGGTGTTATTAACATTTTACTTGTAAAATTCTTCAACTGTTTTTAACTATCTTAAATCTTAACATTAACAATTTTATGAAATATAGAAATTAATGGAGAATCTGTTAACTTCTGCTGAGTTTGCTTTTACAAAAACGAAGCTTTCTGTCCAAGATCAAGTATGATTTTTTCACTATTGGGTTATACTTATTTTTGAAACTATTTGAAAATCTGAAAACGGTAACCAAAAATTGGGTTTTGTCTGGCATATCTTAATAGAAGAAAGAATTTTTTCATTTTAGAAAAGCTCATATCCTAAACGGAATCTCTTCAAAGGTCGCGATTATGGGAGGCTTCTTAAAAAAGTTGAATCTAGGGAAGAAATGCTGACTCAACTGCGAAATAAAGATGCAAGTAAGGCTGAAGATGTTGCAACAAAGATTGCATGGGAAAAAGCTTTCCAGATGGCTTCTGGTTTAAAAGTGAAGGTTTGTGATAATTCTATAATTTGTTTATACATTGTTAGGACAATATTTAACTTGAGATTTGATCTAAATTCTGTGATATTGTTTATAAATTTTTTTGTAATATTGCCTCCGTGTGAATGATTTTCGTCGAATAAAGTACTTCCATGAGCACCACCAATGCGGGGTACTGATTTTTCTTTTATCTTTTAGGACAATCCTCAACTCTTGATGAAGGGTCTTAAGAGAAAGACGACAGAAAAGGTAAAAAGGAAAAATAAATGGATAAGTCGTAAGCAAGCTCTGGATGAGAAAATGGAGAGGAAAAGGCAAATAAAGCAGAATAATCTTATGAACAGAGCATCGACTTCAAAACGAAAGAAGATACCTAGGAAGAAACGTCAGGTTGTAACGACTAAATAATTACTTTTTTCCTTTGTGTCGCTTTATTTTATTTAAATATATTTATTATGATACGAATAAAAGTCTAGAAAAAGTTATAAAATGTTTGAATCATCTTATATCTTACTGCCTTATTTCTTTATTTTCAGCCTAATTAAAAGTTTCGGGAATGGAAAATGAGTTTCAGAAGGTAACGAGGGACAATGACAATGGGAAAATTATTTTAATTTTTAGATAGAGGTGAAGCCCGATGAATTTAATGGGCTCATCGGCAACATAGCTGGGAATTTAATAAAAGACAATGCAGGCCAAATAATCGGAGGACTGTTTGGTGGTGGAAGCAAAGGTAAATTAGGGACATATCTGTGAAAACCAAGGTTGTTTAGATATTCACGGAATATTTTTCATTTCATATTTATAAATGACTATTTATAGGTGGTGGCGGCGATTTTGGCAACATGATTGGCGGATTAATAGGCGGAATTGCAGGTGGTCAGAACATGAAGTTTCAAAATCAAAAAATTTTGTCAAATCAATTTTCCCATTGAATTATTATTTTTCAAGAGTTTGCTTTAGCGCTTAAATGAATTAAATTATAGGTGGAAAAAGCAAAGATAAACGTGATGGTAAATCTGGTGGTATAAATGATATCATCGGAGGTCTTATTGGTGGAGGAGGAGATCGAGGAAAATATGCCGGAGGAGGTTTTTCTTTATTTTATTTTATGTATGAACTTTTCAGGAGCTAATGTTAACAATAAGTTTCTTACTGGTGGTGTTTGTGATTTAATTGGGAATCTTATTGGCGAGGCTGCACATCGTTTTCTAGGTTTGTAGCTTGTTGATAATTAGATGAGTTTTCCATTTAGGCGTAAATCCACATACTGGAAAGATTATAGGAGCTATCGCTGGAAATGTACTCTTCAACCTTGGAGGGAAGGACAACAAACTTGGAACAATCGGGAAGATAATATTAGATAATATAATCTCCGGAAAATTCCACAGAGATGTAAGATACAATTTAAAGTACAATTCCACATTCATTTTGTAAGGTTGACCCTTTTGTGAAGCCAGAACCAGTTCCTACACCTGGGCCACCTATTCGTCGTAAAGAACCTGTCAATTTCTATGACGAGCGCGATCGCTGTTTGCAGGTCGATATAATAATTACAAATTGGATTTGTTTTTAATCTAACAATTATCAGGAGAAGCGTCTCTACGAAGATCCTGATTTTCCTGCAAACACGCAATCTTTATTTTTCAGTCGGCCACCAACAGAAAGAGTACAATGGTTACGTCCTGGCGAAAGTAATGAGACTTGAAAAACTTGAGATTATTTTTCTTATTCTAGTTGTAAAGGACCCGCAGTTAATTTGCGAAGGGCACAGTCGATTTGATGTAATTCAAGGAAAACTTGGTGACTGTTGGTTGATGGCCGCTGCAGCAAATCTGACACTTAGGGATGAATTATTCTACAGAGTTGTGCCTCCAGATCAGAGTTTTACTGAAAATTATGCAGGTATCGAAAATCTTATTTGACATTTTAATAATTTTAGGCATATTTCATTTCCAATTCTGGCAGTATGGACGTTGGGTGGATGTTGTAATCGACGATCGATTACCTTGTTCAATGGAGGGTGAATTGTTATACATGCATTCACGTGACTTGTATGTAAAGTTATTTTGTCAAATAATTTTTTAAAAATAGGAACGAATTCTGGAGCGCGTTACTAGAAAAGGCATATGCAAAGTGAGTTTTTGTTTGAAAAATTTTGAAAATTTATTGGTAATGTTAACCTTACAAGGTTGCATGGCTCATACGAAGCTCTTAAGGGTGGAACAACTAGTGAAGCACTTGAGGATATGACAGGGGGGCTTACAGAATTCTATGATCTGCAAGAGCGAACCGAGAATTTGATGCAGATGATGGTTCGTGGCTTTGAAATGGGATCACTTTTTGGATGTTCTATCGAAGCAGATCCTCACGTATGGGAGGCAAAACTGCCAAATGGGCTTGTTAAAGTAAATAATTCGATAATTTATTTAAAAAGTCCTTAGTTTAAATTCCAAACTGAAATTGAAACCTTTAGATTTCGACATTATGTCGAATAGCTTTCTTTTATTCAAGGAGGTGGGGGGAAGCTGTCTAACAATAAGAAATATCCAAAGATTGAATCACAATAAATTAGTAATTCGGCAGTACTTACTCATTTTAGGGGCACGCATATTCAATCACAGGAATGCGAATTGTTTCGACCACTTATGGTAACGTGCCCTTATTACGAATAAGGAATCCGTGGGGCAATGAACAAGAATGGAATGGACCATGGTAGGTTGATTGTCATACCTGTTTAATTGGTTAAAGTGCTAACAAACTCAATATTTAAAATTATTTAATGAATAGAACAATAAATAACCTCTTTGCTTCTAATAACTTTAAACAAATGTTTGAATCTTTCCAGATTGAATATAAATTCCAAGTTTAACATTTTTGAGGTCAGACAATTTGAAGGAGTGGAATCAATTACCTGCAGATTTAAAGAAAGATATGGGCTTAAATTTTGCTCACGACGGGGAATTCTGGTAAATAGTTACTTTATAGTTTTTGCTTATTGTTTGTCAGGATCAGACCTGGGCGAAACTCAAAATTTTTTTCTGACGAAACGAAACGAAACAAAATTTTTTAAAAATCGTTTCGTTAACGAAACGAAACGAAACAACCAAAATCTTACGAAACG
Organism: Meloidogyne enterolobii; assembly: GCA_963681835.1. Taxonomy (NCBI): domain Eukaryota; kingdom Metazoa; phylum Nematoda; class Chromadorea; order Rhabditida; family Meloidogynidae; genus Meloidogyne; species Meloidogyne enterolobii. Next base: position 183,467 of record CAVMJV010000176.1, on the reverse strand, counting down.
AAACAAAACGAAACATTTTAATATTCAAAAAATTTTCAAAACTGCATTTATTTCGAAATTATTCGACCTCAAATACGTTATTAGTCGACTATGACTTATAAATGATTTAGTTATTGGTTTATTTACAACAATTGTGTCCCATAAGCCAGGCCCGTAGCAAGGAAAATTTTCGGGGAAGGGGGGGGGGTCAATCATTTTCGAAGCCAAATTTTTGGCGACGCTTTTTTTTAAATAAAATTGAATATTTTTCAAGTAAAATTTTATTTTAAGCGCCGCAGACGAAAAATTTTAAAATTTTGAAAGGCCGTAGGCCAAAAAATTCACCATCTTGCTCCATTGCCTACCCAAATTGTCTCCATATCTCCATTTCGAGAGGAAGGCGATATAAGCTAGTGCTTCGCCGGAAGTTCCGGTTCCAGTATTTCCGCAACTCGCAATCCGCAATTTTTAAATTATGATGCGAGTCCGGTAATAGAATTTGTCGTCGATTAAGTAATATGTATATGTGGATTAGGGAGTGGAGTATAAACGGATTTGTAGTATATAAGTAATTGCTATCTTCCTTTTTCAGCGCCGCAGGCGAAAATTTTGACAATTTGGGAAAGCCAAGAAGCCGAAATTCTTTTTTTTTCAGCGCCGCAGGCGAAAATTTTTTAAATTTTCAATAAAAGATGGTAAATTTTATAGATTTTGGCCTTAGTTTAGGCTTAAAAAATTGTTTCGTTTCGTTGAAAAATCACAGGTGTTTCGTAACGAAACGAAACGAAACAAATTTAAAAGTGTTTCGTAACGAAACGAGACGAAACAGTAAAAATCATACGAAACATACGAAACAACGAAACGAAACGAAACGTTTCGCCCACGTCTGGTCAGGATGTCCTTCGATGACTTTATACGAAATTTTGAGAAATTAGAGATTTGCAATCTGGGCCCAGATGTGATGGAAGAAATCTATGGTTAGAAAAATTTATTTTACAGTTGACTTGAATGAATTAACTTTTAGAAATGACTGGTGTTAAGCCAACATTAGGAAATACTTGGGCGACCAATTCTCATGATGGATCATGGCGTGCTGGTCAAACAGCTGGCGGTTGTAGAAATTATTTGAGTTAAACTTATTAAATTCTGATAATGCTTTTTAACACATTCTAACACAAAAGGAACATTTGCTATGAATCCCCAGTATCGTATGAGGCTTTCTGATTCTGATCCAAATGATAATGACAACCTATGCACAGTTGTAATCGCTGTGATGCAAAAATATCGACGTGAATTGAAGCATACGGGAGTTGAAAATTTGGCTATAGGTTTTGCCGTTTATGAAGTTCGTTTCACTTTTAATAAGATTAAAATAGTTTTTTTCAGACGAGTGGCACTGCCGGCAAATTAAGTACTGAATATTTTGCTAATACTAAGTCTTGTGCACGTAGTCCGGCTTTTATAAATCTACGAGAGGTTTTCTATTTCCAAGATGGTTGGTTAAAGCTTCAGAAACTTTAGATTACAGGTCGTTTTCGCATGCCGCCAGGTGATTATGTGATCGTGCCTTCAACATATGAGGTGAAGACTTTATTCTAATATGTATTTGAGAGAATATTATTCTTAGCCAGGACAAGAGGGAGATTTTATGTTGCGAATCTTGACGAATGGTTTCATCGAATCTAGGTTTGTATCTTAATAGTAAATTAAATAGATAATTTTTTAAACAGTGAGATCTAGGCGATGAAGTCCTAAATCTTGCAACAAGTAGTACTTCATTTAATAAAAAAGAATAAACTAATAACACAAACAAATAATAACACAAACTAATAATAAAGAACTATGGATAATACATAATTTGAATTTTTTAAATAAAAAATGCATTTCTTTTGATTAATAGTAGGTCAGTATGCTCAATTATTTTATTTTTGCATCCCTCGTCCACTAACCTGTCGTCCTCGGTTTGCAAATCTTTTTTAATCCATCCAAATTTTTGTACCAATGATCAAATGCCAATGATCAAATGTACCAATGATCAAATGTCCAGTGATCAAATGTCCATGGACCAAATGTCCAGTGATCAATTGTCCCTGACTGTCCCACATTAAAAATCCCGCACTGAAAATCTGGCACCAAAAATGACCGACCCCCCTTTTTCAAAAATCCTCTCCACAGGTTCAGGCTTTCATACCTCCCAGTTATATCCAAAGGCACGGGTTCTTATTCAATAGGTGGTGTGTGGGAGGGGGGGGGGGGTTCTAATCGAATCTAAGGTCTAAGTGCCCTACTGTCTACACCTATTGAATAAGAACCCGTGCCTTTGGATATAACTGGGAGGTATGAAAGCCTGAACCTGTGGAGAGGATTTTTGAAAAAGGGGGGTCGGTCATTTTTGGTGCCAGATTTTCAGTGCGGGATTTTTAATGTGGGACAGTCAGGGACAATTGATCACTGGACATTTGGTCCATGGACATTTGATCACTGGACATTTGATCATTGGTACATTTGATCATTGGCATTTGATCATTGGTACAAAAATTTGGATGGATTAAAAAAGATTTGCAAACCGAGGACGACAGGTTAGTGGACGAGGGATGCAAAAATAAAATAATTGAGCATACTGACCTACTATTAATCAAAAGAAATGCATTTTTTATTTAAAAAATTCAAATTATGTATTATCCATAGTTCTTTATTATTAGTTTGTGTTATTATTTGTTTGTGTTATTAGTTTATTCTTTTTTATTAAATGAAGTACTACTTGTTGCAAGATTTAGGACTTCATCGCCTAGATCTCACTGTTTAAAAAATTATCTATTTAATTTACTATTAAGATACAAACCTAGATTCGATGAAACCATTCGTCAAGATTCGCAACATAAAATCTCCCTCTTGTCCTGGCTAAGAATAATATTCTCTCAAATACATATTAGAATAAAGTCTTCACCTCATATGTTGAAGGCACGATCACATAATCACCTGGCGGCATGCGAAAACGACCTGTAATCTAAAGTTTCTGAAGCTTTAACCAACCATCTTGGAAATAGAAAACCTCTCGTAGATTTATAAAAGCCGGACTACGTGCACAAGACTTAGTATTAGCAAAATATTCAGTACTTAATTTGCCGGCAGTGCCACTCGTCTGAAAAAAACTATTTTAATCTTATTAAAAGTGAAACGAACTTCATAAACGGCAAAACCTATAGCCAAATTTTCAACTCCCGTATGCTTCAATTCACGTCGATATTTTTGCATCACAGCGATTACAACTGTGCATAGGTTGTCATTATCATTTGGATCAGAATCAGAAAGCCTCATACGATACTGGGGATTCATAGCAAATGTTCCTTTTGTGTTAGAATGTGTTAAAAAGCATTATCAGAATTTAATAAGTTTAACTCAAATAATTTCTACAACCGCCAGCTGTTTGACCAGCACGCCATGATCCATCATGAGAATTGGTCGCCCAAGTATTTCCTAATGTTGGCTTAACACCAGTCATTTCTAAAAGTTAATTCATTCAAGTCAACTGTAAAATAAATTTTTCTAACCATAGATTTCTTCCATCACATCTGGGCCCAGATTGCAAATCTCTAATTTCTCAAAATTTCGTATAAAGTCATCGAAGGACATCCTGACCAGACGTGGGCGAAACGTTTCGTTTCGTTTCGTTGTTTCGTATGTTTCGTATGATTTTTACTGTTTCGTCTCGTTTCGTTACGAAACACTTTTAAATTTGTTTCGTTTCGTTTCGTTACGAAACACCTGTGATTTTTCAACGAAACGAAACAATTTTTTAAGCCTAAACTAAGGCCAAAATCTATAAAATTTACCATCTTTTATTGAAAATTTAAAAAATTTTCGCCTGCGGCGCTGAAAAAAAAAGAATTTCGGCTTCTTGGCTTTCCCAAATTGTCAAAATTTTCGCCTGCGGCGCTGAAAAAGGAAGATAGCAATTACTTATATACTACAAATCCGTTTATACTCCACTCCCTAATCCACATATACATATTACTTAATCGACGACAAATTCTATTACCGGACTCGCATCATAATTTAAAAATTGCGGATTGCGAGTTGCGGAAATACTGGAACCGGAACTTCCGGCGAAGCACTAGCTTATATCGCCTTCCTCTCGAAATGGAGATATGGAGACAATTTGGGTAGGCAATGGAGCAAGATGGTGAATTTTTTGGCCTACGGCCTTTCAAAATTTTAAAATTTTTCGTCTGCGGCGCTTAAAATAAAATTTTACTTGAAAAATATTCAATTTTATTTAAAAAAAAGCGTCGCCAAAAATTTGGCTTCGAAAATGATTGACCCCCCCCCCCTTCCCCGAAAATTTTCCTTGCTACGGGCCTGTAATTATTCTTGAATTAAAATTAGTAATTAATTATTAAGTACTTCAATTATTATAACGAGTCTTCCCGCCCAATTATTTACTTTAAGGTAGCCTCAACGACTAAATTCCCGAGTTTAGGGGTTCTCCCCGGCTCATAGGCACCAGCAAGCCCGGCAAAACAAAATGGTCAATTTACTGGATCCAACGTCTACTCATCTTTGGCGGCAACTTGCCAAACTTACGTCGCAGGCCCTCGGGTCTGCGACACATGGCGACCCAGACAGGACTAATTCAGCATTAATAAAAACGACACTAATTAATTAACTACATTTGAAGGATCCTAGACAATCTACATTATTTTTACTTTACTGTATGGATGTTCAACAATTCAATCAATTTCCACCGAAATCGTATGGACTCGATATGCACTGAGGCAAATTTTAATTTATTACAAATTCAAAAATAATTTTAAAATTTTCTTTAAGAAATTTAATTTTAAAAATAAAAATTTTAATGTTAAGCTCACTTAGTGACTTAACTTATTTCATTTAACGTGAATCACTCTGAGTGTTCACTTCAGGTGTCTTTGTGGATTTTTCAGCGACAACCTCCGGTTTTCACTATTCCAACTCAGTTACTGTCTCTTAGAGACAACAACAATAAATTTAGTAAATTGATTAATGCGACTACATTAGGCTCAGATGCACAAACGGCACATAATAACTCGGCTGTTGCCCAAATCTTCTACTACATATTTTTATGGATCTGCCGACATTTGACTCTTTGCGCTTCTTACACACTGATTGGGCTAAGTGAGGCAAATTCTAATTTATTATAAATTCCAAAAATAATTTTAAAATTTTCCTTAAGAGAATTAATTTCAAAAAATAAAAATTTACTGTTAAGCTCACTTCGTGACTTAACTTAAGTCATTTATGTGAATTACTCTTTGAGTATTCACTGCAGATCTTTCCGTGGACTTCTCTGCGACAACCACTTCTACAGATACAATAATAAATAATTATTCATTTATCATTCCAACCTAGTTACTGTCATAAAAGAACAACACAAATTTAATAAATATACTCAACAACAATTCTGTCGCTGCTTTGCTCTACTGCGACTAAATTAGGGGCTGATGCTCAACCGAACCATAATAACCCGACTGCTGCTCAACTCTGCTAATTTTATATTTTTATGCCTCTGCCAACAATTGTTTTTTCGCTTGCTTCTTACACAATGATTGAACTAAGTGAGGCAAATTTAAAATTTAATTAAAATTAAACATTTAACAATATTAAATTTTAAAAATTAAAATTTCCGTCAGGATCCTTCTGGACATGACACTTAATTTCAAAATAAATTTTAATAATTTATAATAGTTGAGACTCTTCTGAGCCTCAACATTTCTGTCAGATGCCGGTAGAGTCTCAAAAGCAATTTACGTGGACAACATTCAACGCGACAACCAAAGTTCAGGACAATACATATATTTTAACTCTCTTCATTTCTATCCCCTTTCCCATACTTTACACCTTTTAATCTTCTCTCTAATAAATATTTATTATTTATTTCTGTTGTCCACTTCCGTTTTCCCATCTTCCTTCTATCAACACTTAAGCATTCTTTTAATTTTAAATTGCTTTCCTTTCCCAAAGACACTCGTTGTTTATACTAAGTGTAACAACGTTGCTTTACAAAAATTACAACACATAGTTGATCGTCTTAGAGCGAACAACAATAAATAAATTTTATTTATCTTTTAATGGTTAGGCTCAAATTTACCAATCACTTAACAATTATTTATTCATCTCTACTCTTCTATACATCTTTCTCTGCTAGCTAGCTTCTTCTATATTAGGTACACACCTCGCGCTATTTGCGCCTATCCGCTTCTCGCCCGCTTTATAAAATTAATCATAGAGTCCCAATCCGCGCCTCTGCGCCCAACCGCTTAACGCTCTGCGCTTTTTGCATTCCGCTTCATGCTCGCCCCTGCGCTATTCGCATTCCGCTTTCTGCTCCTGCGCTATTCGCTCTCCTCTTTCTATTTATTTTAACGCGACTTGCTCTAAAATATAATAAAATTTTAATTTAAATTACCAAATTTAAGCTAACAATTGGTATTTAAATTAACTACAAATGACCAACATACTCAGCAACCGAACAAGGAAGGCAGCTACAACACTCAACTCATTGTTGGCACAATCAATGCCAACATTACCAGAACAACAAGACAACATAAATGAACTTGCGGAAATTAAATCAACATTAGTTGTTCTTCGAGGTCACCTCGAAGAACTTAAAGTGACAATGGCAGCAATGAATAAGATAGACGAGGAATGGTTCGATTCAAAATTGTTGTGGAATTACTCCCCTTACATGTTGATTCTAATACTACTTCTCTTGCTGTAAATTTACCTATAAGCCCCATTAAACATCTTCTTGCCTCCAAGGCTTTAGTCATAATAACTTCACACTGATAATCTTCTTGGTCTTTATCGTAGATTCTAAACACACGAACTTTATCTATCTCCGTTGCGTGAGAAAGAGCCGAAGCCCATTCCTCGTCTATCTTATTCATTGCTGCCATTGTCACTTTAAGTTCTTCGAGGTGACCTCGAAGAACAACTAATGTTGATTTAATTTCCGCAAGTTCATTTATGTTGTCTTGTTGTTCTGGTAATGTTGGCATTGATTGTGCCAACAATGAGTTGAGTGTTGTAGCTGCCTTCCTTGTTCGGTTGCTGAGTATGTTGGTCATTTGTAGTTAATTTAAATACCAATTGTTAGCTTAAATTTGGTAATTTAAATTAAAATTTTATTATATTTTAGAGCAAGTCGCGTTAAAATAAATAGAAAGAGGAGAGCGAATAGCGCAGGAGCAGAAAGCGGAATGCGAATAGCGCAGGGGCGAGCATGAAGCGGAATGCAAAAAGCGCAGAGCGTTAAGCGGTTGGGCGCAGAGGCGCGGATTGGGACTCTATGATTAATTTTATAAAGCGGGCGAGAAGCGGATAGGCGCAAATAGCGCGAGGTGTGTACCTAATATAGAAGAAGCTAGCTAGCAGAGAAAGATGTATAGAAGAGTAGAGATGAATAAATAATTGTTAAGTGATTGGTAAATTTGAGCCTAACCATTAAAAGATAAATAAAATTTATTTATTGTTGTTCGCTCTAAGACGATCAACTATGTGTTGTAATTTTTGTAAAGCAACGTTGTTACACTTAGTATAAACAACGAGTGTCTTTGGGAAAGGAAAGCAATTTAAAATTAAAAGAATGCTTAAGTGTTGATAGAAGGAAGATGGGAAAACGGAAGTGGACAACAGAAATAAATAATAAATATTTATTAGAGAGAAGATTAAAAGGTGTAAAGTATGGGAAAGGGGATAGAAATGAAGAGAGTTAAAATATATGTATTGTCCTGAACTTTGGTTGTCGCGTTGAATGTTGTCCACGTAAATTGCTTTTGAGACTCTACCGGCATCTGACAGAAATGTTGAGGCTCAGAAGAGTCTCAACTATTATAAATTATTAAAATTTATTTTGAAATTAAGTGTCATGTCCAGAAGGATCCTGACGGAAATTTTAATTTTTAAAATTTAATATTGTTAAATGTTTAATTTTAATTAAATTTTAAATTTGCCTCACTTAGTTCAATCATTGTGTAAGAAGCAAGCGAAAAAACAATTGTTGGCAGAGGCATAAAAATATAAAATTAGCAGAGTTGAGCAGCAGTCGGGTTATTATGGTTCGGTTGAGCATCAGCCCCTAATTTAGTCGCAGTAGAGCAAAGCAGCGACAGAATTGTTGTTGAGTATATTTATTAAATTTGTGTTGTTCTTTTATGACAGTAACTAGGTTGGAATGATAAATGAATAATTATTTATTATTGTATCTGTAGAAGTGGTTGTCGCAGAGAAGTCCACGGAAAGATCTGCAGTGAATACTCAAAGAGTAATTCACATAAATGACTTAAGTTAAGTCACGAAGTGAGCTTAACAGTAAATTTTTATTTTTTGAAATTAATTCTCTTAAGGAAAATTTTAAAATTATTTTTGGAATTTATAATAAATTAGAATTTGCCTCACTTAGCCCAATCAGTGTGTAAGAAGCGCAAAGAGTCAAATGTCGGCAGATCCATAAAAATATGTAGTAGAAGATTTGGGCAACAGCCGAGTTATTATGTGCCGTTTGTGCATCTGAGCCTAATGTAGTCGCATTAATCAATTTACTAAATTTATTGTTGTTGTCTCTAAGAGACAGTAACTGAGTTGGAATAGTGAAAACCGGAGGTTGTCGCTGAAAAATCCACAAAGACACCTGAAGTGAACACTCAGAGTGATTCACGTTAAATGAAATAAGTTAAGTCACTAAGTGAGCTTAACATTAAAATTTTTATTTTTAAAATTAAATTTCTTAAAGAAAATTTTAAAATTATTTTTGAATTTGTAATAAATTAAAATTTGCCTCAGTGCATATCGAGTCCATACGATTTCGGTGGAAATTGATTGAATTGTTGAACATCCATACAGTAAAGTAAAAATAATGTAGATTGTCTAGGATCCTTCAAATGTAGTTAATTAATTAGTGTCGTTTTTATTAATGCTGAATTAGTCCTGTCTGGGTCGCCATGTGTCGCAGACCCGAGGGCCTGCGACGTAAGTTTGGCAAGTTGCCGCCAAAGATGAGTAGACGTTGGATCCAGTAAATTGACCATTTTGTTTTGCCGGGCTTGCTGGTGCCTATGAGCCGGGGAGAACCCCTAAACTCGGGAATTTAGTCGTTGAGGCTACCTTAAAGTAAATAATTGGGCGGGAAGACTCGTTATAATAATTGAAGTACTTAATAATTAATTACTAATTTTAATTCAAGAATAATTACTAATTAAGAAATAATTTATTTAAATTAATAAAATACATTCATATTAAAAATACATAAATAAAATTATAAGTTTATTTAAAAGGGAAGGGACAAGAAAAAGGGAAGGGAGGAAAGGGAAAATTAATTGTGAATCACATTATTCCTCCTATTAATGATTCCTTGTGAAGAGTCTTCTTTTCTTTAAATAGACCAGGCCAGAGCATGCAGAGTATTCGCGGCTCTGTGCATTTGCCCATTGAGCAAAGGTCGCTTCTCAGAGAGTGAGCGACATAGCCATTTGATTAGAAGAGCCATTTGATCACCAGTTGAATTAAAGTCGTTAACTCTGAGAGTTTCGACATAGCGGAAATTAATCCATTACTAGAAAGGTTAATAGTCACAAACTCTGAGAGATGTGACTTGACTATAAACTTTCCATAAATATGTTTGTGTGGGAAAGACAATCACTCGAAGAGAGATTGACAATATTTATTGTAGTCTAGCGGGAGTATTTCACAACAAAATCTCCTTTTCTGGAGGTGCGGGACCGGGTATAGTGTATCAAAATTACGGGGAAAACCAATTCCCATACGCCTCGATAATAATCAGGGAAAAGAAATTTATTTCCCAATAAAGCAAGTGCTTTCATTGTCGGGTCTCCGACACAGTGGACGTAGATCCCGAACATGAAGAAATGCTTTGGAACCATACCATACTTTGCAACACCAAGAAATATCCAATTTTTTGTTGATGGGACGCATATACTTCATGGGACGCATAAACTGGACAAGAGCCTGCACTTTATAAGTGCAATCAATGAAATATTTTATTTATTACAAAATAGTTAAAATTTTAAAATCCTAAATTATTATTATGAATCAGAGGTAGTCGGAATTCCGATTCTCGACGTTTTTTCCTTCCGGTTTCCGAAAATTTAGGCTGATTTCCGACCTCCGAGTTCTGACTTTTGGATATGAATAAAGTGTCAGAAACTCAAAGTGGATTGCAACAAAATGGATCCTTCTTTATAATCTTTGTCTTCACAGGATCGTGAGAAATAAATTTTGTTTCTCTTAAACTTCTTTTTATTTTAACTCTCTTCTTTAAATCAATTCCAGTCCAAATACGAATAAATTCAATGTTTATTTAATAAGAGGCAATACAATTCAACCCAATAAATGTGGGAATAAATAAAAAGGGGGAATAGCCACAAAAAGAGAAAATAACAAAATGAACGAATTTGGGGAGAGAGAATTTTCTTTTATAGGAACATAAAATGGGATAAAATGTCATTTATTTATTTAAATTAAAGTCATTTGAGTCTGAGGTTCACCACATCTCCACCTTCTAAAAAGACGAGTCCCTCGGCTTTGAATCGGCTGCGAAAGGGTGTGGTTCATAGACGGTCTCTGGATCGGCTCTATCATAACGTCTAATTCTCTCGAAGACAGAGGTCCTAGGGATTCGGTCGCCTAGACCTCGTCCCCTTCGATTTTCAATTCCATGCCAACGGCTTCTAGGAGTTTGATCGCCTAGATCGCGCTCCCTCCAATTTTCCTTGTCACTCGACCGACTTCTAGGAGTTTGGTCGCCTAGACCGCGCTTCCTTAAATCATTTCTCGTTGAGTTCCTTCCGCTTCTTTCCTTTCTCGGAACAACAATTTTTGATTTCACATTTCGAACGCCTAGTTCATGAATTGGCAATTGGGTTGCCTTCAATGTTTCAATTTCGTTCATTTTCGAACGTTTGGCTATTAACCGGCTCTCAACCTTACCACCTCTCCCCTCCTCGTATTTAGGTAATTCCGTCCTCGGAATTATTTCAAGAACCTTTTTTCCTTTTAATTCTCCTTTTGAGTTCGAACATTTTTCAATTCTTTTCATCAAATTCGGCGGTTTTAGCTTTAACCTTTCATTTTTGTCTCTCATCTTCGAAAGCTTTTTCTTTTCATAAATTCTAGAAATTCTCAATTTTCTACCTTCAAAAGACAATTCATTTAATTCAAACTCCCTCTTAATTGAAGCTGGATCACTAAATTCAATGTAACCAACTCCTTTGCAAAGTCTCGTTTGTTTATTTCGAAGTAAACGGACGCCGGTAATTTTTCCGCATTTAGAAAAGTGAGTCCTAACTGATTCGTCCGCAGTTTTATATGGAAGATTTCCTACAAAAATTGACCTTTTCGTATCAAATTTTCGTTTTTGTTCCATATCAATTCGAAGAAAGTTGCTGTTCAATATTTTACTATTTTTATTGGCAATCTTAGCCTTTTCTTTTCCCCAAACACTTCTTTTTTCTTCAAATTCAACTTTCTTTTCATCTTCTTTCAGATTTTCTTCGAATTTCTTCTCCTTAATTTTATTCAACTTTTCATTCTCTTCCTTTTTATCACTTCCAGCTTTATCTTCAAACACGTTGAGTTCTTTTCCAGTGGATCCTACATCATCAAATTCAGCACTTAATGTTTGGATCCGTGTCTTATAAATGACTCTAACAGCATCAGTGTTTCGATCTCCATTTTCGTTTCCAACCGGGCCTATAGAATTCTTTATAATCTCTGCTTTATCTTCATGTTCGGGAATTTTCTTAAGCTCTTCTTTAAGTTCCAAAATATTTATCCCACAAAAGTTGACATGATTTTCAGGAATTTCGTCGTGGATAGTTATGCAACCGTTTTGAAGTTGATTGCCTGACGGTGGGAGTGCTCTGGTTTGACCATTTCCTCGCCAAACTGCTGTGTTTCGAGATAGCTCCTTAATATTATTTTTGGTATTCAGAAATGTTCTATTGGCTTCAGTAGCAACTGACACGTTATCCTCCACCATATTTTGATTATTTCGATTAGCGAAGCAATCGCGTGCGAGGTGACCTGGCTTTCCACAGTTAAAGCAGGTAATTTCGTTTCGAGGAGAAAAGTTATTATTACGTTGTGAGAATTGCCGGACAGGAGGTTTAGACTGGAAGTTAATATGCCGAGTCGCTTTCTGTGTCGATTCTGCTCTAGCTGCCAGAGACACGAAACTGTCAAAACTCATTCCGTCTTGTCGAGCTATTTCAAGATTGAGTGCCAGGTTTGAGTCACCGATACTTCTTATTAAATGTTTTATTGAATACTCATCCAACAAATTGTTTGTCATCCCTGGGTAAGCTCGTTTGACCAATGATGCAATTCTATTAGCAAGTGAATCGATATTTTCATTCTCCCGTCTTTTAACTCCAGACATGAGCTCGTCGAACGCACAAATTTCTTTTGTGTCTGTTGTTTCAAGAATACGAAGCATTTCGCGTCGAACCGATGAGTAAATAAACGGTGAATTTCCTAACGCGGTATTGAAAGCTCTTTCCGCTCTTCCACTTATTTTAGACTCCAAAGCCTTTAATCGCACAACATCTGATATCCCTTCAGTAGCAGAATCAAATTTTTTGAAAAAAGTCTTAATTTGATCCATACCCTCAGGACCTTTCAAGTCTGGGATTTTGTCTAATGCCCAGGACAAAGACATTCTGTCAAAACTATGCATGAACCCAGCAAAATCTGTTGTGGGTCTTTGACTGTTTTCACTATTGATTGGTGGCTGCGCCACTTGTGTAACAGGCTGTTGGAAATTCTGTTGAGGCTCAGCTTGATGAATATTGTTCATTTGAGGTGGAAAATTTTGCGAGTTATTCGTTGGAATTTGCGAATACTGCATGAACTGTTGGGGATACATGGGCATTAACATAGGAATTTGACAATTTGGGAATTGTGTATACATTTGCTGATTTGGGAACTGCTGTGTCATAACAGGCATGTTCGGAATTTGGAATGGAAAATAAATATTCTGTGGTAACTGTGCTGGCGATGTTTGAGTTTCGTTTGTTCTCAGAACATTTTCTCCCCTTTCACCTTCCACATCAAGAATATCGCCCATTCCTGAATTTTCAATATTAGAAGTTTGATTTTCAGAAGCTTCTAACTCCATTGCTTTGTCTTTTGCCCTATTTCTTGTTAAAACAGGGGAACGGGTTATCATTTAATTCTTTATCGATTACAATTTTGTCTATGCTCACCTAGAGCCTTTGATGAGTTACAAAACAAAAAATCAATTCAAACAGTTTTCAAAATTGTGCCCGCCTAGGGTCTTTTTGTTGAGTCAATTTCTTTGCAGCAAATGAATCGATTGACTGCCAAGGTCAAAATAAATTCAAAATTTTCTCTTCCTTGTTTGCTTCTTTTTGCACCCGCCTAGGGTCTTTTGCAGATTTAAAACAAAGTCGATTTTTCGCCCGCCTAGGGTATTTGTTGAAGAAAATTAATTAAAGTTTTTCACAAAACTTTCTAAAATTAAAAAATTTTTGAGTCGAAGCTCGCCTAGAGCTGTATATGCTCGCCTAGAGCTTTAAATTCAAAAAATAAAAAAATTTGTTGTTGCTCGCCTAGAGCCTTCAAATCAAAAAAAATTCAAAGTCGATCTCGAGACCGTTGAAAAATTTAAGAAAATTTTTCGTCGACAGGAGCGCCACGTGAGAAATAAATTTTGTTTCTCTTAAACTTCTTTTTATTTTAACTCTCTTCTTTAAATCAATTCCAGTCCAAATACGAATAAATTCAATGTTTATTTAATAAGAGGCAATACAATTCAACCCAATAAATGTGGGAATAAATAAAAAGGGGGAATAGCCACAAAAAGAGAAAATAACAAAATGAACGAATTTGGGGAGAGAGAATTTTCTTTTATAGGAACATAAAATGGGATAAAATGTCATTTATTTATTTAAATTAAAGTCATTTGAGTCTGAGGTTCACCACAGGATTATCATGTTTCATCTTGGGATGATTTTCTTCATGCATTTGAATTCCAGCTCGATCCTCTAAGCATTCAAGTTTATTATCCATTCTTTCATCATATTTTATCGTTCTTTCATCGGTAAGCGAATTAATGCCTCGATGCTTTTTCTGGAATTTTAAAAAATTGGCTATAACTTTCAAAAATTTTGTGGGATAGGGTAAAAAAAGTCCACGACCCAGTGAGCGTAGATCCCGAAAATGGTGAAATCCTTTGGAAACCAACCCCAAATTAAATTTAAAATGTCAACAATGTTAATTCACCTCGTTATCTCCTTATTTTTCTTTAATTTTGTTTCCTCTATGGATGATGAATTTGGACAAAGTCATGGGAATGAAAGACAAAGTTTTGAGGGATTTGGTAATTATTCTGGTACCCAATATGCCGGTTTTGGTTATCCTTATCACAATGACGACCAAGATCCTCCAACCCCTAGATTCTCAAATTTTGTTGAATCTGTAGGCAGTTGTGGAACAGGATATGAATCTAATGCTTCGGTAAGTTGTATATTTTTAATCTTCAAGCAGGGTGACCCTTTCCAAATCACCAAAAGAGTTCATGGCCTCTCAGAAAGGGGGAATAAAGGGTGCGAAATTAGCCAAAAAGAGGGAAAAAGCCCCCTAAAGGTGGTAAAGGGTCACCTTGGCTTTAAGGACAAAATGCCATGAAAGATTTTCATAAAATTTGCAATTCCAACAAGAATTTTCAAATTAATTTAGAGATCAAATGTAGGCTCTGGAAATAATTTGCAAACAGAAATACCAGAATTCGAAAAGCAAATGATCTCAGTGATTGATTCTGATGAAGAAGAAATTGCTAAAGAAGAATACGAAAGAACTAGAAGTTTTAAGGAAGGGAGTTCATCTTCTACTCTAACCGAGTTATGAGTTTAATTCGTTAAATTAATACTAGAGTTGGCCGAAATCGGAATTTTGAAAAAAATCTGGATTGGGATTTTGGAATAATAACCCCGATCCCGCAGTTGGAATGGCAAAAATCGGGATCGGAATTCAAAAAACCGGGATAATCCCGCCCGATCCCGACCAGGAGCCCGATCTCGGCCAACTTTAATTTATATGAAATAATACATATAACACAAAATATATAACAATAAAATTCATAAGTTTAGGTTTTATTACCCCGAATTTCTATTACAAATTTTAGGAAAATTTATCTGAAGCATTTGCTAACATGAAAACAGAACACTCAACTCATTTTGGTAGAGGCAAAAAGAAACCTTATAGACATCGTCGTGATGACAGTTTAATGCTTGATCAGGGAATGGATGATGAGCCTTCATCTTTAACGTATAAAAATCATAGAAAGGGATTTTATGTCCCTAAATCAACTTACTATAAAGGACATGAAGTGCCATCGAGACATTTGAAAAGGGGAAAACAAAAAAAGCATCGAGGCATTAATTCGCTTACCGATGAAAGAACGATAAAATATGATGAAAGAATGGATAATAAACTTGAATGCTTAGAGGATCGAGCTGGAATTCAAATGCATGAAGAAAATCATCCCAAGATGAAACATGATAATCCTGTGGTGAACCTCAGACTCAAATGACTTTAATTTAAATAAATAAATGACATTTTATCCCATTTTATGTTCCTATAAAAGAAAATTCTCTCTCCCCAAATTCGTTCATTTTGTTATTTTCTCTTTTTGTGGCTATTCCCCCTTTTTATTTATTCCCACATTTATTGGGTTGAATTGTATTGCCTCTTATTAAATAAACATTGAATTTATTCGTATTTGGACTGGAATTGATTTAAAGAAGAGAGTTAAAATAAAAAGAAGTTTAAGAGAAACAAAATTTATTTCTCACGTGGCGCTCCTGTCGACGAAAAATTTTCTTAAATTTTTCAACGGTCTCGAGATCGACTTTGAATTTTTTTTGATTTGAAGGCTCTAGGCGAGCAACAACAAATTTTTTTATTTTTTGAATTTAAAGCTCTAGGCGAGCATATACAGCTCTAGGCGAGCTTCGACTCAAAAATTTTTTAATTTTAGAAAGTTTTGTGAAAAACTTTAATTAATTTTCTTCAACAAATACCCTAGGCGGGCGAAAAATCGACTTTGTTTTAAATCTGCAAAAGACCCTAGGCGGGTGCAAAAAGAAGCAAACAAGGAAGAGAAAATTTTGAATTTATTTTGACCTTGGCAGTCAATCGATTCATTTGCTGCAAAGAAATTGACTCAACAAAAAGACCCTAGGCGGGCACAATTTTGAAAACTGTTTGAATTGATTTTTTGTTTTGTAACTCATCAAAGGCTCTAGGTGAGCATAGACAAAATTGTAATCGATAAAGAATTAAATGATAACCCGTTCCCCTGTTTTAACAAGAAATAGGGCAAAAGACAAAGCAATGGAGTTAGAAGCTTCTGAAAATCAAACTTCTAATATTGAAAATTCAGGAATGGGCGATATTCTTGATGTGGAAGGTGAAAGGGGAGAAAATGTTCTGAGAACAAACGAAACTCAAACATCGCCAGCACAGTTACCACAGAATATTTATTTTCCATTCCAAATTCCGAACATGCCTGTTATGACACAGCAGTTCCCAAATCAGCAAATGTATACACAATTCCCAAATTGTCAAATTCCTATGTTAATGCCCATGTATCCCCAACAGTTCATGCAGTATTCGCAAATTCCAACGAATAACTCGCAAAATTTTCCACCTCAAATGAACAATATTCATCAAGCTGAGCCTCAACAGAATTTCCAACAGCCTGTTACACAAGTGGCGCAGCCACCAATCAATAGTGAAAACAGTCAAAGACCCACAACAGATTTTGCTGGGTTCATGCATAGTTTTGACAGAATGTCTTTGTCCTGGGCATTAGACAAAATCCCAGACTTGAAAGGTCCTGAGGGTATGGATCAAATTAAGACTTTTTTCAAAAAATTTGATTCTGCTACTGAAGGGATATCAGATGTTGTGCGATTAAAGGCTTTGGAGTCTAAAATAAGTGGAAGAGCGGAAAGAGCTTTCAATACCGCGTTAGGAAATTCACCGTTTATTTACTCATCGGTTCGACGCGAAATGCTTCGTATTCTTGAAACAACAGACACAAAAGAAATTTGTGCGTTCGACGAGCTCATGTCTGGAGTTAAAAGACGGGAGAATGAAAATATCGATTCACTTGCTAATAGAATTGCATCATTGGTCAAACGAGCTTACCCAGGGATGACAAACAATTTGTTGGATGAGTATTCAATAAAACATTTAATAAGAAGTATCGGTGACTCAAACCTGGCACTCAATCTTGAAATAGCTCGACAAGACGGAATGAGTTTTGACAGTTTCGTGTCTCTGGCAGCTAGAGCAGAATCGACACAGAAAGCGACTCGGCATATTAACTTCCAGTCTAAACCTCCTGTCCGGCAATTCTCACAACGTAATAATAACTTTTCTCCTCGAAACGAAATTACCTGCTTTAACTGTGGAAAGCCAGGTCACCTCGCACGCGATTGCTTCGCTAATCGAAATAATCAAAATATGGTGGAGGATAACGTGTCAGTTGCTACTGAAGCCAATAGAACATTTCTGAATACCAAAAATAATATTAAGGAGCTATCTCGAAACACAGCAGTTTGGCGAGGAAATGGTCAAACCAGAGCACTCCCACCGTCAGGCAATCAACTTCAAAACGGTTGCATAACTATCCACGACGAAATTCCTGAAAATCATGTCAACTTTTGTGGGATAAATATTTTGGAACTTAAAGAAGAGCTTAAGAAAATTCCCGAACATGAAGATAAAGCAGAGATTATAAAGAATTCTATAGGCCCGGTTGGAAACGAAAATGGAGATCGAAACACTGATGCTGTTAGAGTCATTTATAAGACACGGATCCAAACATTAAGTGCTGAATTTGATGATGTAGGATCCACTGGAAAAGAACTCAACGTGTTTGAAGATAAAGCTGGAAGTGATAAAAAGGAAGAGAATGAAAAGTTGAATAAAATTAAGGAGAAGAAATTCGAAGAAAATCTGAAAGAAGATGAAAAGAAAGTTGAATTTGAAGAAAAAAGAAGTGTTTGGGGAAAAGAAAAGGCTAAGATTGCCAATAAAAATAGTAAAATATTGAACAGCAACTTTCTTCGAATTGATATGGAACAAAAACGAAAATTTGATACGAAAAGGTCAATTTTTGTAGGAAATCTTCCATATAAAACTGCGGACGAATCAGTTAGGACTCACTTTTCTAAATGCGGAAAAATTACCGGCGTCCGTTTACTTCGAAATAAACAAACGAGACTTTGCAAAGGAGTTGGTTACATTGAATTTAGTGATCCAGCTTCAATTAAGAGGGAGTTTGAATTAAATGAATTGTCTTTTGAAGGTAGAAAATTGAGAATTTCTAGAATTTATGAAAAGAAAAAGCTTTCGAAGATGAGAGACAAAAATGAAAGGTTAAAGCTAAAACCGCCGAATTTGATGAAAAGAATTGAAAAATGTTCGAACTCAAAAGGAGAATTAAAAGGAAAAAAGGTTCTTGAAATAATTCCGAGGACGGAATTACCTAAATACGAGGAGGGGAGAGGTGGTAAGGTTGAGAGCCGGTTAATAGCCAAACGTTCGAAAATGAACGAAATTGAAACATTGAAGGCAACCCAATTGCCAATTCATGAACTAGGCGTTCGAAATGTGAAATCAAAAATTGTTGTTCCGAGAAAGGAAAGAAGCGGAAGGAACTCAACGAGAAATGATTTAAGGAAGCGCGGTCTAGGCGACCAAACTCCTAGAAGTCGGTCGAGTGACAAGGAAAATTGGAGGGAGCGCGATCTAGGCGATCAAACTCCTAGAAGCCGTTGGCATGGAATTGAAAATCGAAGGGGACGAGGTCTAGGCGACCGAATCCCTAGGACCTCTGTCTTCGAGAGAATTAGACGTTATGATAGAGCCGATCCAGAGACCGTCTATGAACCACACCCTTTCGCAGCCGATTCAAAGCCGAGGGACTCGTCTTTTTAGAAGGTGGAGATGTGGTGAACCTCAGACTCAAATGACTTTAATTTAAATAAATAAATGACATTTTATCCCATTTTATGTTCCTATAAAAGAAAATTCTCTCTCCCCAAATTCGTTCATTTTGTTATTTTCTCTTTTTGTGGCTATTCCCCCTTTTTATTTATTCCCACATTTATTGGGTTGAATTGTATTGCCTCTTATTAAATAAACATTGAATTTATTCGTATTTGGACTGGAATTGATTTAAAGAAGAGAGTTAAAATAAAAAGAAGTTTAAGAGAAACAAAATTTATTTCTCACGATCCTGTGAAGACAAAGATTATAAAGAAGGATCCATTTTGTTGCAATCCACTTTGAGTTTCTGACACTTTATTCATATCCAAAAGTCAGAACTCGGAGGTCGGAAATCAGCCTAAATTTTCGGAAACCGGAAGGAAAAAACGTCGAGAATCGGAATTCCGACTACCTCTGATTCATAATAATAATTTAGGATTTTAAAATTTTAACTATTTTGTAATAAATAAAATATTTCATTGATTGCACTTATAAAGTGCAGGCTCTTGTCCAGTTTATGCGTCCCATGAAGTATATGCGTCCCATCAACAAAAAATTGGATATTTCTTGGTGTTGCAAAGTATGGTATGGTTCCAAAGCATTTCTTC
This sequence comes from Meloidogyne enterolobii, assembly GCA_963681835.1. NCBI lineage: Eukaryota > Metazoa > Nematoda > Chromadorea > Rhabditida > Meloidogynidae > Meloidogyne > Meloidogyne enterolobii. The sequence goes on along the minus strand of CAVMJV010000176.1, from coordinate 163,803 downwards.
ATGTTCGGGATCTACGTCCACTGTGTCGGAGACCCGACAATGAAAGCACTTGCTTTATTGGGAAATAAATTTCTTTTCCCTGATTATTATCGAGGCGTATGGGAATTGGTTTTCCCCGTAATTTTGATACACTATACCCGGTCCCGCACCTCCAGAAAAGGAGATTTTGTTGTGAAATACTCCCGCTAGACTACAATAAATATTGTCAATCTCTCTTCGAGTGATTGTCTTTCCCACACAAACATATTTATGGAAAGTTTATAGTCAAGTCACATCTCTCAGAGTTTGTGACTATTAACCTTTCTAGTAATGGATTAATTTCCGCTATGTCGAAACTCTCAGAGTTAACGACTTTAATTCAACTGGTGATCAAATGGCTCTTCTAATCAAATGGCTATGTCGCTCACTCTCTGAGAAGCGACCTTTGCTCAATGGGCAAATGCACAGAGCCGCGAATACTCTGCATGCTCTGGCCTGGTCTATTTAAAGAAAAGAAGACTCTTCACAAGGAATCATTAATAGGAGGAATAATGTGATTCACAATTAATTTTCCCTTTCCTCCCTTCCCTTTTTCTTGTCCCTTCCCTTTTAAATAAACTTATAATTTTATTTATGTATTTTTAATATGAATGTATTTTATTAATTTAAATAAATTATTTCTTAATTAGTAATTATTCTTGAATTAAAATTAGTAATTAATTATTAAGTACTTCAATTATTATAACGAGTCTTCCCGCCCAATTATTTACTTTAAGGTAGCCTCAACGACTAAATTCCCGAGTTTAGGGGTTCTCCCCGGCTCATAGGCACCAGCAAGCCCGGCAAAACAAAATGGTCAATTTACTGGATCCAACGTCTACTCATCTTTGGCGGCAACTTGCCAAACTTACGTCGCAGGCCCTCGGGTCTGCGACACATGGCGACCCAGACAGGACTAATTCAGCATTAATAAAAACGACACTAATTAATTAACTACATTTGAAGGATCCTAGACAATCTACATTATTTTTACTTTACTGTATGGATGTTCAACAATTCAATCAATTTCCACCGAAATCGTATGGACTCGATATGCACTGAGGCAAATTTTAATTTATTACAAATTCAAAAATAATTTTAAAATTTTCTTTAAGAAATTTAATTTTAAAAATAAAAATTTTAATGTTAAGCTCACTTAGTGACTTAACTTATTTCATTTAACGTGAATCACTCTGAGTGTTCACTTCAGGTGTCTTTGTGGATTTTTCAGCGACAACCTCCGGTTTTCACTATTCCAACTCAGTTACTGTCTCTTAGAGACAACAACAATAAATTTAGTAAATTGATTAATGCGACTACATTAGGCTCAGATGCACAAACGGCACATAATAACTCGGCTGTTGCCCAAATCTTCTACTACATATTTTTATGGATCTGCCGACATTTGACTCTTTGCGCTTCTTACACACTGATTGGGCTAAGTGAGGCAAATTCTAATTTATTATAAATTCCAAAAATAATTTTAAAATTTTCCTTAAGAGAATTAATTTCAAAAAATAAAAATTTACTGTTAAGCTCACTTCGTGACTTAACTTAAGTCATTTATGTGAATTACTCTTTGAGTATTCACTGCAGATCTTTCCGTGGACTTCTCTGCGACAACCACTTCTACAGATACAATAATAAATAATTATTCATTTATCATTCCAACCTAGTTACTGTCATAAAAGAACAACACAAATTTAATAAATATACTCAACAACAATTCTGTCGCTGCTTTGCTCTACTGCGACTAAATTAGGGGCTGATGCTCAACCGAACCATAATAACCCGACTGCTGCTCAACTCTGCTAATTTTATATTTTTATGCCTCTGCCAACAATTGTTTTTTCGCTTGCTTCTTACACAATGATTGAACTAAGTGAGGCAAATTTAAAATTTAATTAAAATTAAACATTTAACAATATTAAATTTTAAAAATTAAAATTTCCGTCAGGATCCTTCTGGACATGACACTTAATTTCAAAATAAATTTTAATAATTTATAATAGTTGAGACTCTTCTGAGCCTCAACATTTCTGTCAGATGCCGGTAGAGTCTCAAAAGCAATTTACGTGGACAACATTCAACGCGACAACCAAAGTTCAGGACAATACATATATTTTAACTCTCTTCATTTCTATCCCCTTTCCCATACTTTACACCTTTTAATCTTCTCTCTAATAAATATTTATTATTTATTTCTGTTGTCCACTTCCGTTTTCCCATCTTCCTTCTATCAACACTTAAGCATTCTTTTAATTTTAAATTGCTTTCCTTTCCCAAAGACACTCGTTGTTTATACTAAGTGTAACAACGTTGCTTTACAAAAATTACAACACATAGTTGATCGTCTTAGAGCGAACAACAATAAATAAATTTTATTTATCTTTTAATGGTTAGGCTCAAATTTACCAATCACTTAACAATTATTTATTCATCTCTACTCTTCTATACATCTTTCTCTGCTAGCTAGCTTCTTCTATATTAGGTACACACCTCGCGCTATTTGCGCCTATCCGCTTCTCGCCCGCTTTATAAAATTAATCATAGAGTCCCAATCCGCGCCTCTGCGCCCAACCGCTTAACGCTCTGCGCTTTTTGCATTCCGCTTCATGCTCGCCCCTGCGCTATTCGCATTCCGCTTTCTGCTCCTGCGCTATTCGCTCTCCTCTTTCTATTTATTTTAACGCGACTTGCTCTAAAATATAATAAAATTTTAATTTAAATTACCAAATTTAAGCTAACAATTGGTATTTAAATTAACTACAAATGACCAACATACTCAGCAACCGAACAAGGAAGGCAGCTACAACACTCAACTCATTGTTGGCACAATCAATGCCAACATTACCAGAACAACAAGACAACATAAATGAACTTGCGGAAATTAAATCAACATTAGTTGTTCTTCGAGGTCACCTCGAAGAACTTAAAGTGACAATGGCAGCAATGAATAAGATAGACGAGGAATGGGCTTCGGCTCTTTCTCACGCAACGGAGATAGATAAAGTTCGTGTGTTTAGAATCTACGATAAAGACCAAGAAGATTATCAGTGTGAAGTTATTATGACTAAAGCCTTGGAGGCAAGAAGATGTTTAATGGGGCTTATAGGTAAATTTACAGCAAGAGAAGTAGTATTAGAATCAACATGTAAGGGGAGTAATTCCACAACAATTTTGAATCGAAGCATGAACCAAACGTACCAAACACTGAATCAAACTGTGCAACCAGTCTCTCTTCCTATTTTTTCTTCACCAAAGAAATTCTCAGGCAACATTCGACACTGGCGTGAGTTTATTGAATCCTTTAATGCAACGGTCGGAAATTCTAATATTGAACCAATTTATAAGTTCAATCACCTATTAGGACTTTTTGAAGGAGAAGCGTTGAACTTAGTCCGTTATTTCAGGCCTTCGGCCGATAACTACAAGATAGCATTGGACATGCTCAAAGAGAAATATGATGATAAGGAAGCAATCACCGACGACTTGATTCAACGATTCCTTGCTCTAAAACCCTGTTGGTCGTTTTCAGACGTCCGACAATTTCAACTTGAAATGAAATTGATTTGTAGACAACTCGAATATCTCGGAGCCGAGTTGAATAATACTATCATTTGTTCTTCTTTGGAGGACAAATTAAATTATACAATATTAAAGGAAATCAAGGAAGCCAAACGTAATAACCCAGCATGGAACACGAAAATTTTCAGAGACAAATTAAAACAACTAGTCCAAGAGGAGATATCTTACAAAATGGCTTATGGTCTACAACATGAAACAAAGACTTCTACTAAAGGTAGAGATACAGAAGCCCGTCCTTAGGTTAGGGCCAACTAAAAAACTAAGTCGGTATCTTTTCTAAGACCGACATGAACAAACAACTATCAAATAAAATTGATTCTTCAGCATCAGAATTAAAAGAAATCTCGGAGACCAACAACCCAACTCATCTTGGCAGCTTTATCCACAACTACTTCCAGAGTGTTACGTTAGTCTTATCTCGTTACTGGCTAACAGCGAATATTGCGACAAAATAAAGACAACACTATCCATTAATTACACAAAATGAAACATCTCTCTATGCAACATGGAATAAATACAAATACGGAACAATCAGGTAAGGTAAGTAAATTTAATTTTAATATTTAATTTCAAATTATCTTTCCTTTGTTTCATATTTATATTTATCTATTAATTTTGTACCCATTATTTGTAATTTATATAATTAAATTTTTAAATTCATTATGTATTTTTTAATTTCAAATTCAACTCAACACACTTGATCAACATTGGCCAGAGAATGCTATTAACCTGGATTGGACAAACTACAACAGCTTCACTGTAAATTGTGTAGACAAGAGAAGAAAAGATATTAGGCAAATAATGTAATTATCTGTCAATCAAAATTAAGTCCTCACATTTAATTGCGAGGACAGCAGGAGAAAAGAAAAGAAAAAAAATTTTTTTGGAAAATAAGAAATGGAAAGAAAAGGATATTTGCAATCAATATAATTATTTGTGAAGAATTCACGTTCTCATAGTTCTCTATGTGAACAACGGATGCGAAAATTATTGGATAAATTGTAACAACTTTAACATTGTAACTAATGGTCCCCACAGTCTTCTGTGAAGACAAAACAAACTCAATAGTTGGAATCAACGGACCAAGCAACATTTAAATTGTTGTTCTCGCAGTCTTCTGCGCGGACAACAGAAGCAAAAGGTATTTGAAAAGAAGTGTAGCCCTAGGAAATTTAAACTAATCGTCCTCACAGTTCCCTGTGTGGACAAATTTTCTCAACAACGAGATTATAAGATTAAAGTTGTCGTCCTCACAGTTCTGTTTGGACAAATAAATGATATGAGTAAAATAGTGGAATCATCTCTACATAAATATTTCATGTCCTCACAGTTAGCTGTAGGACCGCATAATGGAAAGTCATCCGAATCAACATACAACTACATAGAAAACGAAACTCGTTGACAAAAAATCCTCATCAACGGAAAAGAATGGAACATCTATGTTATACGTCTTCACAACTCACTCTGTGCAGATAAAAGAATTCAACTCAATAAGAATAGATGAATGACCCAAACATGTCCGGAAGCTACGCTTACCGGATTCAGAAAGAACAATTGTAATAGATAAAACTCGTAATTGTGCTAATCAATAGTTGTGACTTTTGAACTTCAGTCTATACATTCAAATGTGTGGACAAATAAAAAGGGATTCACTGTAATTTACATCTAATAAATTCGGACAAATTACGCAACAATTTATGTTTGATTGTTCAATCAATTCATGGTTTGCATATTTGCAAAATATAGTTAATTGAAGTTCGGAAGCTCCGCTTATCGAACAGTTGAGTAAATGGATTGACTTGAAACTTTTTATCTGCAACATCGACGAGAATCAATAAAACAAGTAAAGTATTTGTTTTTTAAAACAACAGAAAACGAATATGAAAATATTCTTATATTTTTCTATTTCTCGAAAGGGGGGAGAAGATAGAGAAGTGGATCTTTGCTTGAAGCCTTCTGCAGTATCCATAAATCGATAGACAATCAAGCAACATTCCCTTCAAAGGATATCTTAGAAATTGGAAATTTGTCCGTTGAACTACGTTCTCGGACATTTGGAAATAAATTTATGTGTTTGAGAAATACAACAAAAAATAAATTCAAATGGAGATAAATAAAAGGAAAATTTTGAAGTTAAGTTTATTTTGAGGATTAGTTTCTGATGATCCTCATTGGCAAGTTTTAAGGACTACTTAGGAGATTGATCATACACAAACACAGAAAGGAATTGTAATACAACAGGCACAATATGGAATTGGCATCTTCTCGAAAGGGGGGAGTGTGTCGGAGACCCGACAATGAAAGCACTTGCTTTATTGGGAAATAAATTTCTTTTCCCTGATTATTATCGAGGCGTATGGGAATTGGTTTTCCCCGTAATTTTGATACACTATACCCGGTCCCGCACCTCCAGAAAAGGAGATTTTGTTGTGAAATACTCCCGCTAGACTACAATAAATATTGTCAATCTCTCTTCGAGTGATTGTCTTTCCCACACAAACATATTTATGGAAAGTTTATAGTCAAGTCACATCTCTCAGAGTTTGTGACTATTAACCTTTCTAGTAATGGATTAATTTCCGCTATGTCGAAACTCTCAGAGTTAACGACTTTAATTCAACTGGTGATCAAATGGCTCTTCTAATCAAATGGCTATGTCGCTCACTCTCTGAGAAGCGACCTTTGCTCAATGGGCAAATGCACAGAGCCGCGAATACTCTGCATGCTCTGGCCTGGTCTATTTAAAGAAAAGAAGACTCTTCACAAGGAATCATTAATAGGAGGAATAATGTGATTCACAATTAATTTTCCCTTTCCTCCCTTCCCTTTTTCTTGTCCCTTCCCTTTTAAATAAACTTATAATTTTATTTATGTATTTTTAATATGAATGTATTTTATTAATTTAAATAAATTATTTCTTAATTAGTAATTATTCTTGAATTAAAATTAGTAATTAATTATTAAGTACTTCAATTATTATAACGAGTCTTCCCGCCCAATTATTTACTTTAAGGTAGCCTCAACGACTAAATTCCCGAGTTTAGGGGTTCTCCCCGGCTCATAGGCACCAGCAAGCCCGGCAAAACAAAATGGTCAATTTACTGGATCCAACGTCTACTCATCTTTGGCGGCAACTTGCCAAACTTACGTCGCAGGCCCTCGGGTCTGCGACACACTGGGTCTGGGACCGTTCCTTACCCTATCCTTCGAAATTTCTGAAAGTTATAGCCAATTTTTAAAAATTTCAGAAAAACGATTTTAACTTTTAGAAATTTCGAGGTATAGGGTAAGGAATGGTCCCAGACCCAGTGGACGTAGATCCCGAATATGAAGAAATGCTTTGGAACCATACCCCTACTTTGTAACACCAAGAAATATTCAATTTTTTGTTGATGGGACGCATATACTTTCATGGGACGCATAAACTGGACAAGAGCCAAAGTGCATTGTTATTTATTAATAATTTTGCCTGTGATTTATGATTCTCGCACTTTAATCAAAGACATCGCCGTCTAACGCACTTTAATCAAAGAGATCGCCGATTAATTTTTTCGATTTTAATTTTAAGAGTGCAGGCAATGTAAAGCCTTGTATTTTTAAAGTGCAATTGCACTCTACATATGTTTAACGATATATTTAAGAGACTTATAAATGGAAAAGCGATTCATTTTTTAAGTTAATTTTTTTTATTTACCTTAAAAATATTGTCCTTATAGTTATAAAGGCCTTGAAGCTTTTCACGTAATTTTTCATGAATTGCTGCAACTTATAAAATTTATCCTTGAGCGTCGAGATCTTGTTTAAAATTATTCTACAGAAAGAGTTTGCAAAAGTTTAGCCACCGGGCAGGAACCTGCAACCACCTGCCAGTTGTTGCTAGGTGCTTTCGCTCACTATATGCAGAAGCTCTACCTCTGAGCTACCGGGGCATCGACTAATGCTTTCTCTTTTTCCTTTCTAGATCGTTTAACCCCCGCCTAAGCGTTTTAAATGCTGCTAGGTGAATCATCCCTACACTACTTAAATTTTATTCAACAAGATCTTGCAGCCTTGACGACTTTACTGATAAGCTTTGCTTTAACTTTACAGATGCTTTGTCCTTTTTTTCTATTTTGTATATTCCTACGCGTTACACATTTTCAAAAAAATACAAAATATTTGTTTTAAAATTTAAAATTTAGAAAAATTTTTCATTTTTCTTTAATTATCTTCGAAATGATTCTAAATTTTATATGTAATATAATTTACTTCACCTTGATATTCAATTTCACTTTTTCAATGATAAATAATTCGTTTGATGATAATAGTAGAAACATCGTTAATAGTAATCAAGGCGTTGTGAGCAAAAGTTTTCGAGGCCTTAAATTTGGACAGACTCAAGATTTTGGAATGATGGACGAAGATGATGAAGAAGAAGAGTTAGGAAATGACATTCATTTAACACCATTTAATATGAAATCTGAAACCAGGGTAATAATCTCAAATTGAAATTTTATTAGAAGAGGTTTAATAAAATTTTATCGCAGAAAACTAAAACTAAATAATGAAAGAACACTGCGTTCTGTACAGCCTAGGCGATAACCAAAAAATAGATAAACCAATTTTAGCTGTTTTAAACCCAGAGGTTTGGTTAGTAAGGGTATGGATCCGAAAAACGCCGGATATCCGGAAAATTTCGGTTTGGATACCTGATCCAGATATCCGAAGATTTCCAACTATCCGCCAACCTTATTAGTAAGGTCCGAATGTATAAGATTAGCATAATAATATTAGTTTGGTTTAATTCTCAATATTTTTATAGAAAGGTACTTCAAGCTCATCATTCAAATCGAAAAATGATTTATCAACTTCATTTAAAACATCGGTAATTATCACATCTTTTTAATTTTCCTTCAATTTAATTTTTATAGGAAGGTTCTTCAAGCTCATCATCTCACTCAAGCTATCGTTCTCGCAAATCAAAAGACAAGCATTTGGTTGGGTATACTATTAAGGAAGGTACCGGCTTTAATGAAGAATATAATCCTTATAAACCAACGACACCTGAAAGAGCTCCTGGCAAACACTATAATTATGACCTGAATGAGAGTTTCAAAAAGAAGAATAATGAATGCTGTATTATTCTTTGATATTCCTGAGATTTTTTTTATCTTATTCAGTAATTTTACTATATTTCTAATTTAACATCCACTAGTTGTGGTCAAACTTGTTCACTAAACTTGACTAATTTATTCAAGTTCATCTTGTATGTAACATCTTTTCAAAAATTTAACACTTTACATAAATTTCTTTTAATTTTCATCAAAGTATTTACAAAGAGTAAAGCAGCTGGGCTATAGCTATTTCTCTCCTTTAGCTAGTGCAAAAGGTTAATCCTCAGCTGGGAGCGAACCAGCATCTTCAGTAGACCGGACCGATGTATTAGCCATTACACCACGCCGCCTACTCCACAGCTTTAGGAATTAAATAGCTATATGCTTTACAAAAGTATAAAATTCATTTTAAATAAATACAGCTTCAATAATAATTTACCCATTAAAATTATCTTTTCTGGCCCCAAAATTTTGTTAAAAAGTTTTTACTTGTTTCGCCAGGTGGTGTGAAAGCAAAAGAAGAATATTTATAAGGTGGAGTAGATGGAGAATTGAAACTTTTTGTTCGTGGTATCAAATGTTGCCGCATATCTTCACTAGCTTCATTTGAAGGAGAAATTCTAAGCGTAACATTAATTTTAAGCTCAACGGTCATATGGCTTAGAGACAGAACGGGACGGGATCCATACGGGATTTCGGGATCCCGATCACTAAACGCGGATTTTTTGAGTCTCGGGATCCTTCGTGATCCGGGATTTATCCGGGATAAAAATCCTGAATCGGAATCGCGGAAGTTCGATTTTGTCGGTCTCTAATATGGATCTCATACTTATAAAGAGATTCTACTGAATCTTCACTAGCTTCATTTGAAGACAAAATTCTATGGAAAAAATTAATTTTAAGCTCAACGCTATTATAAAACGATACAGTATCTATATCTATTCATATATCTTATGAAGTCCAACTTATAAGCAGACCCTACCGATTACGGTATATTGTGCCTTATACATATAATCTTCAATTATACCTACCCCATTGAAGAACCTACAGATGGAAGAATGTTTAATGAATAGCGCCGAATTGTATCGGATCGCAATTGTATGTCTTGAGCAATTTCGTTTGTATGTTTGTTTCTAGTTTCTGTAATTCCAAATTTTAATTACGAGGTTGAATAAATAACCTGGTAACAGAAAGTAGACAAAACAAGTACTTATTGCACTCACGATTATGAACGGTAGGTAGCTTGCGGAAACTCCGACCCACTAAAATATGAATTATCAAATTTATCAATTTTAGTACTGATCTCTTTAGTTCGATCAGAGGAATCGTTTAATACTAAATTTGCTAAGATTCGGAAATCTTGAAGCAAGTTATGGCTTTGCGCCTTTATGACCGCGTGACTACCTGGCTGTACCCTGTTAAATGTGTATACGACAATGAGGAGCTTGTACATATCAATGAATAATAAGATCTTAATATTAAGATATGGAACCATGGACTTTAATCCTACATGGAATAAATAAGGATGAAGGTCATCTGTACCTGTTTAAATGGTAAATAAGCCAGCGATATAATAAATACAAGGCTCCAAGCTACTGAAATTGCTATAGTAACAGCACTTGAACGATACTATAATTTAATATGTCAAATCATTAAAATTGTTAAAAAACTTTAGTTGGAAATATTTCGCTTGCAATCATCCAAGGTATTGGACTTCCAATTCCATAACCACACATGTAAGCAAGTAATGCGGCAATTGCACCATAACTAGCCAGCTTTATCTAAATTAGATTTAGAATAATTTATAATCTAACGAATTTTTTCAAAACAAATTCTAACGTTATAATAAGCTTGTGCCCATGTAAATATGCTCATAGCCGTTAACGAAGCAGTTACTGTACTCAGCTGGAAAAGTGATAATACTCGTCGTCCCTTTCGTTCTATAAGGTGAACTGATGAACATGCAAAAAAGAAGTAAATTATGCTGATCCCAAGGGTGCTGAATCGTGCAATTTGACTGAAAATAAATTTTGATAGTAAGTTCCGACTGTTATAAAGTCTTACGGCTCGAGGCCGGCATTTAAAAACATATTGGTAGAATAGGCAAAGATTGCAGCTGCACCAGTAAATTGTTGAGCAACCATTACCCATACGCAGATTATTAATGGCATTCGTAACTCTTTGCTTGTGAATAAATAGGAGACGGATATATTCTCATTGGTCTAGAAATTTGAATTAAATTGGATTATTAAATACTAAGTAAATTCGATCAACTAACATCCGAATTGGTTTTCTCCCTAATTAGATCTTCATACATTTGTTGGCCCTCATGAACATCCACTAATCTTCCAATATCGTTTAATGTTGCAATTCTATCTTGTTTGATTAATAATGAAAACTAAAACTTATTTTCCCAATTCAGAATAATTCTTAAACCTTTGGACTTTCTGGGCAAAATGGCAAAATACAGCAGAGCAAAAAGGCCGTTATGCCGGGAAATCCGAAGGCTATAGGCCATGTTTCGTCTCCACCAAATACCTAACAAAATCCCTATTAAAGAAAATTTGTTATTAGACCTCAGGTAATGCCAATAACATCGAGAACCAGTCAGAAAATGCAACAGCAACCTTGAAACCAAGCGTAGATAATTACTATTATTTATGATTATTTACCATATGGCACGTGCCCGCAGATCCTCGATATTTTGTCGGAGTTATCTCCATTAAATACATTGGAACAAGACCAGATGTAAGACCCATATTCACCCCAAGTATTATTCGACCAATGACGAGAATCTTAAATTAATTAGGCTTTTGTACTAAATTTTTAAATCAAACCTCTGGAGAGGATAATGGTTTGGCAAGGTATTCCAATAAAGCTCCAATCACATTAAAAATTCCATTAAATATTAATCCGTTTCTGCGTCCTAATCTTTTTGATAATGGCCTAAGATTGTGCTTGAAAAACTTGTAAATTAATTTAAATTAAATACTTTGTAGAAAGCGCACCAAAAATAGCACCTATGGCAACGCATGAAACAATCATTGACCATACCATATTCAACTCTGCTTCACTCTTTAATTCACCGCGCGAAGAATATGTTTGATTCAACCATTTTATGAGCGTGCTAATTTGTAAATTTAATTTATTATTATAAATTATTAAATTTTGATTCTGCTGTTCTCGATAACCGGGATTTTGAACTCGATCTTGTTCCCTAGTTATCACTATATTAATTTTAACAACCCGAGCATATTCCCCGTTACGAAGAGATTGGCGTTGATGTTTAATTTAGAGATCGGCCTGGATCTGAATCCAGACCTTGATTTTTACCTGAATCTAGGGTCAATTTCAAAGCATCTTTCAATGTTCCTCGATTTTTCCTAGACGTAATTACGTAATTATAGGGTAATTATTAGGTCTAATATTTGATCAAGGTCCTCGACCATAAACAAGAAAGTATTTCTGATCTCTAGTCATTTTAATTTTTTAAATACCCACGTCTGAGCTGGATTAATGACATCATATCTTAATAAAAGTAATCATTATGATTTGGAAAAATAAGTAAATTATACGTATAGAACTGAGCCGATCCTCCAATTATTACAGTTAAAACCGAGACATAATAAGTAAATGTAAACATAATTTATATTTATTACCAACTGTGTAAATAAATGAAATTTGGCAATAAGCAACAAAATCAATTTTGTCTGATAATAGTGGGAGTAATTGGGCAAAAATAGGGACAATTGTAATGTCCGCAAAATTTTATCCGCAAATAAAATTAAAAAATCTAGTGATCAAAGGTCACAAAACCAAACATTAAATTTCATTCCACAGTGAAAAATTTAATTATGAACTGTCAAAATTTTCATTCACATTTAATTCATGACAGATTTTACTTGTTTATATTTAATGTTTCTTATCAGTTTAAGGTCGAGGAACCCATTAAAACGCATAAAAATGTTCCAAAATTAGATTTCAATTATAAATTTGGTCAAAAAGGCAAAAAATTAAGTCTCGATAGGTCTTTTTTAGAAATTTTAATGATAGTTTGATAAAAAATAAATTGATATTATTATTGAACTCTGAGTATAAACACTTGTCAGCTCAATATCTGCTTACGATATAAGACAATTACATAAAATATAAATTCATAAATGCATAATATATAATAGTTGAATAATTAAGTTCTAAATGATAGAGAATTTTGTATGTTTGGCTTCTCTGCAAATTGCATAAATTAGGTTTTGAATGTTTTCTGAGTCTGAGTTTTAAGAACGAGATAATTTTTTAACATTTAGAGTCAGCCTATCAACTTAATCACTAATTTGATAATACCACGGTGATCAAAAGTAATTAAAAAATAACTATCTGAAAATTTATACAAAACTTGAAAAAGTCAAATCTTGATGTGAAATAATAGTGAGAATAGCCGTATAATTATGTACTAATTTTCGCCATTTTTAAACTGTGCCATTTTCTTGTGTTCTATAAGTAAAAAATGTTAAATAAAATTATATTTTGATTATGTGGGTCAGAGTAATTGAATACCCCTATATTAACCTACCTTAACAATGGAGTTGTCTCATCACAAAATCGAGTATCCTTTACTGGTTGAATTCGCATTGGTGATTGACCGCTAGTTAGTGATCTGGCCCTCTGTCGGATTTCCCGAACAATGTCCATTGCTTGTTTGCCTCGTGTTTCTATAAAAATTAGAAAGGAATGCAATTCGCGTTTAATGTTCGAAGTTCAAAGAACCTGGTAAAACCCAATATACAAAAACAGCTCCACATCCACTGACAATAATAAAAGGTACATAGCTTAATGAATTGCCAACAAGCTAAATTAAGTTATCTTTTTATCAGCCCATTAAGTTGAAATAAGAATGTTAGCTTATACCTGCTGAAAAGGTAGATAACACGTAGAGACAACAAAGGATAAAGACCAGGCAACGGAAACCGCGACTAAAAGGATTTAATAAGAACATGAGCTTTAGAGATAAATCTACCAGTAATTGCAGAAGCTCTGTATTTGGTAGGAAATAATTCTCCAGTTATTAGCCATGGTACTGCGCAACCAATACCGTATACACACATGTAGAAAATTAGAGCACCTATGGTAGCATAGCCAGCCCAAACATGCTAAAATAGGTAAATATGCTATTTCTAGCTTTTTATGCCAAATTTACCCCTCCAAAATTTTGTAGCCACATAAAGAAGCTGAGAAGTGTGAGTGATAACGAGCACATTGATAATTGAAACTTAAAAACGTGTGAATCTTTTAATTATAAAATTATTTACGATCAGAAGAATTCTCCGTCCGGCGCGTTCAATCAAAAAAGGGGCAGTTAATGCAAACAAAAAGTACGCTATTCCAACAGCTAGAGTGCTGAATCTTGCCATTTGACTAAAAATTTGAGTTAACATTAATTTAGTTTCTATTAAAAGTACTAACCCTCTAATTCCTGCATTCAAAAACATATCTGTCGAATAGGCAAAAACAGCAGAACAACCCGTAAATTGTTGAGTGATCATTACCATAATAGAGATTAGTAGAGGTACTCGAAGCGAACGCTCGGTGAATATTTGTTTATATGTTCCTGGGCCTTCCTAAAATAATGTTCGACTGTCTCATTTAGAGTTAGGCTTGGACTCACATTAATCATTATAGCTTCACGTTCCAAAGCTTCAAACATATATTCCGCCTCATTATCGTCTACAAATCGTTTTAGATCTAAGACAGCCTTTGAAGCATCTCCACGCGTGAAGAGAGTAAACTTAAAATTATCGGGTCCATGTATTACGATTTTAGTTTCCATCCATACCTTTGGACTTTCAGGACAAAATGGAAGAATACAACAAAGCATGAGTGCAGGAATGCCTGGGAATGCAAATGCTAGAGGCCAACTTTGCGTGTTTCCTAGAATCTATATGTACATTAGAATTTTTGATAAAAATTGTCTAAATATGAGTTAAGATTTAATTCAATTCATCACCTCAGGTAATCCGATAAAGAGTGAAAACCAATCAGAAAATGCAACTGCCACCTTTGAAGTTAATAAGGATTTTTAAACTAATGTTGCATATGACAGACCATATGAAGAGTGCCAGCCGCTCCTCGATACTTTGTAGGAGTGATTTCCATTAAATACATAGGCACCAACCCTGTCTTAAAATTGAAAATGTAGTAAAGACTGAAAGTCCCATAATAAAGACCGAAAGTCCCATTACTGCTCCAAGTACCAGCCGACCGAAAATTAGCAACTCAGGCGATGCCATCGCTTTAGAAAAGTATTCTAGTAGAGCACCAAATACATTAATCCATCCATTGACGATGAGTGCATTTCGGCGACCAAAGCACTCAGACAGACGCATAAAATAAAAATTTTTTTAGTCTAACATTGAAATTCTGCTACGAAATGAGAGCTCCGTCTAGAGCTCTCATACAGTAAATTCTATACCTTCTTTCTCTCTTTGTATGTTGTAAATAGCTTTTTTAAACTCTCCAATTTTTAATAAATTTTACTAAAAATTATTTCCCAAAATTTTGTACCAAATTACGCGCAATCAATTTTTCTAAATATTTTTTTTCTATTTTATCAGTTTTTTCTATTCTTTGGTGCATAATAAAAAGTTAGCGTTGAAATATGAAACAGAAAATAATTTCTGGCAAGAATAAAATAAAATTTTGTCTATTGATATTTTAATTTCAACGAAATGTGAACTAAGAGGAAGCTTGTTTTAGTAAACATAAAACAGTCAGGTGAATTCCGTGATGGTTAAATTTGAGCTTAAGCTAAACTTAAACACAGATAGATGCTTACCGGACTAATAAGGCACCAATAATTGCGCCAATTGCCACACTAGAAACGACAAACGACCAGAAGATGTTCATGCCAGTCAAGTCTAATCCTGCCCCATTCCTTCTGATATAAGTTTCATTAATCCATTCTGTTAAGAGCTCTAAAATTGAGTAATCTCTTTTGATACTTGGCATCCAAATTTTAAAAAATTAAAGCCAACCCTGTACAGGATTAATAATCCCAAAGCTGTAAAATTGTGTGCTTGCTCCAAGGCAAACTGTAAAAACAGAAATATAGTAAGTCGGATGAAACATTATTTCCACAATAATATTCAAAAAATTCAATAAAGAAAATATAAAATTCGTTAATATAAATTAATTTATTTTTGAAAATTCATAACAGCAATTCAGAGCAATTTGTAGATTAAATATAACTCTTAATGGAAATCTAAATATTTAAGTAAAAGATTTTTGATTATTATATACTATGTACATACAGGTAGTAAATTACATAAAATTGCATTAGAAGCAATTTCTGATAAGAACGCATAACAGGGAACTTGCTTTTTCGAGGAGGCAGACAATAGAGTCCATAAAACAAAATTTTTATCAATGGTAATAGTAAAAAAAATTACAGGAACATTCGAGATAAAAATTGAGGACAAAATTTTTTAGAGAAAACGGGGATTTAGTTACATAATTTTTCAGGGATCATCATTTTAGGGTAGATATGTTTAAACAAACGGTATACGATGAAGGAGTTTGGTAATATACTTCGGCTGAACCCCCTCTTTTTTCCATTTTTTCTAATTTTCGTTATGGCAAATAATACATCATTCTAAAGAGCTCTTTGAACTGAAACGAATGGCCTAAAATCAACGAAATATGCTCGGAAGAACAAAGCTATGACCATTTGGGGTACACCCCCAACTTACCGCGAGCCCAACTCGTCGCAGAGCTATAACTTCGTTCAGAATTGTCGAATCCGGGGCACCCTGGTATAGTTCGATTCAGCTCGTCGAGACGCATCGAATCATACCAAGGCGTACCGGATTCGGCAATTCTGAACGAAGTTATAGCTCTGCGACGAGTTGGGCTCGCGGTAAGTTGGCCTGCTCCCGACCATTTGATTTAATCCCTTACAGCGGTACAAAAAATGGGCAGGGAAACAGGAAAAAAGGTGGAGTGTCAGCCGAAATATAACCAAGAGTTTTTACAAAATTCGCTCACTAAGATGCTCATGACTAGAATTTTTATATCTGAAAATTAAAAATTTTCTTCCATAGTCGGCTTCAATTGTTTTGAGTTGGATTTTTTGAAAGGCTTTTTTACAAGCTTCATTAAGCCTTTGACTGGATCCACTAGTGTTCGAAGCAAATGACGTGAGATAACTTCAGGTTTTCGTTGTTCAGGTAATACAAGTTTAGACTTAGTTGAATGTGGCTTGTAATTTTGCTCGTTTGATCGCTTAAAATCATCTAAAATAAAATATTAGAATAGTTTCATGCATATAAAAAAATTAAGAACATCGAGTAAGGAAAAACTTCTGTTATTGCATACTTGGCCTTTTCGTAACCTTTAAGCCCTCTTTTAAGACCTTAAAATATTATATTCTATCCCAAACTTCATATAAGTAATTAACCCAGATTTCAGCTGCAACCCTTCTAAAAATCTTCCGTTTCAGTTAATGAAAAATGATAAATTACTTTTAACAGAAATATATTTTACCTGTCTTTAATGATAGTCGATAGCCAGTATGTTGAAGATTTGGGTACACTTTTTTAGCTTTTTTTTCTTTTACATAATCTGTTGAATTAATATAGATTTAAAAATTCTAGTTAGTTTGTAAAATTTACGATTTAAAGTTATCAATTCTTACTGTCTCAAATTCTTACTGGAAGGTTCAACTTTACTCTTTTCTAACAAACCCTTTTAGGAATATTGTTTTAGACATTTTTTCAAAAAATAACTAATAGCTACAAACGTATATAATTTTGATTAAGTTTTTATATAAACGTACCATCATTATCTGGAACATGTTTACCATCAAAGAAGTCGATCCGTTTGTCAGATAATTTCTTACTGCGGTGAACATCATCTTGTTTCGGATTTATACTGGCAACAATCGTCAGACCGTCAGTTTCAGTCTCCTCATGATTTTCATTGACATCACTTGCGTCAGTAAGCTGAAGAGCTTCAATATGATGATGAACTTCATTGGCTTTTTGATAATCATTGGGAACACTTGGTTTGGCATCTAAATTTATTCCTAGTTAAGCAACATCACCTTCATCAATGTTTTGGGTAGTTATTTAAAAACCTTACCATTCTCCCTATATTCAGACGAAAAAAGTTCACCAATTGTTATTTCTATGCATTGAATTGTAAATAGAAATAGAATCACTAATATGGAGAAAAACTTTTTATCAATAAATATCATTGATTAACTTAAAAAAAATTTCTAAAATAAAATCACAGCTAGTTAAAAATGATGGGAATTGCCGACTTTCTGCCTGGATGCGCCATTTAGAGGTCTTGACGGTATTACCGTATTTGCTCGATTGATTCCCCTGGGGAATCATTTTTTCAACCCATCCGAGGCATGGGGAATTATTCAAGGGAGGGGAATTATTCAAGTTTTGAAATTTGAACGTATTTTTGGGAGGGGGATTATTGTTTCAACTCATCCGTAGCAGGGGGAATTATTCGAGGGAGGGGAATTAATCGAGTAACTACGGTAACTCAAATTATATTCACAACAAGAGTTTTATTAGTCTTTTACTTAATGTCAGACAGCATTATGAATGATGGATTTTTAAAGGCAAATGAAAGAAATTGGAAATTCGCGTGGATTAATGTATAGATTTTTAATCATATGAAGGAATTCAAATGTAAAGACTATTGACAATAAAAAATTAAGACATTAAAAAAAGTAAAACATTAAGTGTAGTCGTTGGATAGACTCCAAAAACTACAATATGGTTTGCGATAATACAGGAATACCCACCAGGAATGACCCTATGATAAATACCTGAATGCACATCAAGAAAGAGCTTATATTTGCATTAGGGTGGGGGGCCCGATCCGGCCTGGTCCGAAAGATGGAGTCGGGCATCGAATTTTGCCCGAAAAAGACTGGCTCGGGCCGGCCCGATAAGAATTAAACCCGATAAAGACTCGGTCGGGCCCACCCAATAAAAATGAGGCCCGAAAAGATGACTCGAACATCGGCCCGACTCGAAGCGCCAACCCCAATTTTCATATTTCAACTCCTTTCATTCAAAAAGTGCATTTATATTTCTAAAAAGTTGGCATTAAAAAGTTGACATTAAATGTTGGCATTGTGACATTTTACAGTTTGCATCGATCCTGCTTTTTCGGCAAGACTTAATATGCCTAAATTTTCAGTTTAACAAGAACTCTTGATTTTTATGATTTTTATGCATAAACTTTGCTTTTAAGGGAAGGCTTTATTTAAAAATTGGATAAAATTAAAAATCCCTTTATTGTGGTTCTAATCTGGCAACTTGTTTCGAAGAAAGACTGAGCTCCACCTTAAGCTTATGGTGTGTTCTATTATTACTAGAAAAAATTCAATGAACAGAAAACAGATATTTCTTCATTTATCTTCAACATTGGCTATAAATTATGGTTCCAAATCTTTTATGTCTTTGCATCAGAAGGTTGGCATTAGGTCAAGAATTTGTTAACCAACAAGAGACGTTGCAAATTGCATTACCTCCAAAACTATTTGAGATTATTAAAAGATTAAAGGAAGATGTTTTGAAAATTGGTCATCTTCTGCCAATAGGTTTGCGTTCAATAGATTCAGTCCAGGAATTTAGTGAATTAATTAAAATTTTAAGATACACTGCCTGAATGTTGCTTTTTGTTGAATCCCGACACGCTTCAGTTTGATGTTGAGAAAACTGCGATAGCTTCAGAGCCATATCTTTCAAGAGTCAGCCTTTTCGATATCTGTGCAAAGTTGGCGCTAGATCTGGTTAGTAATACATACATAAGTCAATATCCTTCAATGTACTAATTTTTTTGAATTCCATGTTAAATAATCCTAGTTGCGAAAATTATCTCTAACATTTAAGCAAACTGAACGTTTATATGAGAAAATGAATGATTCTGAACGTGATCGAATTGAAGATATGGCACATCGTGAACCTGTTGTTTGGAGCAGGGCTTTGGAATTATCTCCCCGAAGAGTTATACTTCATTATGATGACATTGCTTATAGCTGTGCCGAAAGTGGATATGTGAAAGCATTTGAAAGGTTTCACAGAAATTAATTTTAATTTTATCTGATAATCCGACATTCAAGATATCCATATATAGATTTACTCAATATTTATAGGCTTACCTAATTTTTAATAATTTTTAACAGTTTGTTTCCCTCCTCGAGCCTGTAGAAATTAATATTAAATCTTGTTTTCTCAATTATTTTTAAAGAAATCTCATGAAAGTTCGTGAATTGGATGATTCGAACCTGCTTCAACGCTGCGCACTCGCAGCGATTCTCAATGGTCATGTAAATGTTGCAAATTCAATTAGAACTGATAATTTTTCGGTAGCTTTTCATCAATTCTTTCCCGATGGAAGACCTCCAACTGAATTCCTAGTCCAATTGGTCGTTGGAAATGAGGTTGGTTGGGATTTAAATCCTTGTCAATTTATTATTCAGCTACGACCAGAAGTTGGCGAGCAAATCTTTGAAGAACTCCTTGATTGGCTTACAAAATTGGATGTTCAGAGGCTCAGACGTGAAATCGAAAAGGATAAGAAAATTCCTTTGGGAGTGCTCCAAAGACTTGATTCCAAATACAGAGAGTGTATCGATTCGCGCGATTATCCTTGTGATTATGACTGATAGAAGTTTGTTCTCGCTTATTTGAATTTTGAATTTTACATAATATGTATTTTTAAATGAGAAAGATCATAAAAAATCATTTCGGCTCTTCTATGTATTTTTTTTAATTTGCATGGATACGAAAATGAACCTTCCTATTCTTTTCTATTTTCATTATTAACAAAACAAAAACATCTAAAGCTTAAACAAAAACAATAATCCCACACAAATTTCTAGGTGATTAATCAGCTTTTTGCTTAAAAAAGATCTGATTTTCCCTGCCTATCTTAATGCCTTTGTAGTTAAGCCTTTTGAACATTTTTAAAAAATGAAATCGGAAATAAATCGATCACTCAACGGCCGTTTATTTAGCTTTCTTTTTTAATCACATCCACACTTAGCCCATTATCGCCAAGAGCGGCAGCGACCCAATATTTAGTCCTAGGCGTCAAATGTTTTTTGTGAGTCCACATTTCATGGATAAATCAACAGATGTTTTAAGCACTTTATCCTAATAATTTTCGTTGAAGCGAGGTCAGTTATGTTAAAAATCCAAAGTGATTAGAATTATACATAGTTCTGGTCTCGGTCTCTCTCAAAGAAAATGACTCACCAACTAATTCCTCTCAAATCTTTTGACAATTGTGATTGAAAAGTTCACGAATTTTCTTTAAAAATTTTCTTAACCTTTACACATTTTAATCACCTCATCATCTTAGCGATGAGTTGCATGAACTTTTGCTAAATTTTTTGATCCTATAGAGAAATACTTAAGGATGGACTTAAAAATTCAGAGGGAATACAGGGTCATTTAAGCCTTATTTGATCGCCGCATTATCCCTAATTTGGATAAAGTATTATCATAAATTATGTGGGCTATTTCTTTTTGATACCCTGTAGGTCAATTAGTTAAATATTTAAAAATACTAAACCGAAGGGTTTGTTAGTTTGAAAGTTTTTTGTCTTTCTTAAGCCTTTTTATTTGTTGCATTTTCTTCACATTGTCCCAATAAAATAATGCTTCTTTAATCATTATATTTTAAAAAGCATTACTCATATAAGCCACATTTAGCTTCAATTTTCCATCAAAGCTGCTCGCCAGTTTAATGCTATTGATGCATAAATTTGCAAATCATCTTCCATTTTTCTTAAGAAAATCATTAACAATCAATTTTTGCTCATTTTTAATTCAGCATAAAATAAAATAAATTCTAAATTTTAAATAAATTCTAGTGATGTTCGAGACTCTCGGTCTCGACTCTCGAGTCGAGAAATTTCTCGGGTTTTTTGAGCTCTCGGTCTCGGTCTCGGTGTTTTGGTCTCGGAAAACGAGACTAAATTTACACCCCTAATGACGGAAATTTTTTGAACTTTACTCGGACCTTGCGTACTTTGATATTAAAATTTTTAAGGAAAAGTCTCCAAAATTCCCAAAATTTTGCCTGCGGCGCTGAAAAATGGAAGAAATCTGGCTTCTTGAGCTCCAAAATTCTCAAAATTTTCGCCTGCGGCGCTGAAAAATGGAGGAAATTTGGCTTCTTGAGCTCCAAAATTCAAAAAATTTTTGCCTGCGGCGCCAAAAATGCAGCAAAAATTTTAATTTAATAAGATTAAAGGATTAGATTTTGTGGTTTGTGGTATATTAGATACTGTGGATTCAGAAGGATAAAATTTAATATCAAGGGATGGGTGCATCGATGGATCAAAAAGATATTGTTGGATTTGTAGGGATATGGAAGGATATGAGGGGATTTTAAGAGATTAATGTGAATATCATTGAATATATATTGTGGACAAGGGGATTCAAGCGAGTATGGGGATTTTGAGGTATATCAAGGGATTTTTGGGCATTAGGAGGGACATCAAGTGATATCCCTCTTAATCTCTCGGTCTCGACTCTCGGTCTCGACTCTCGACTCTCGTTTTGGTCTCGGTCTCGGGGTTGATTCTCGGTCTCGGTCTCGACTCTCGACTCTCGGGATTTTTTGACTCTCGAACATCACTAATAAATTCTGATTTTCATACTTTTTAATTAAATGAATATTATAAAGAAATTAATTAGTGGAGGTGGAGGAGGCAAGAAGGAACCTCAAAAAAGCAACAAAAATTCATCAAATGACACTAATGAAAATTTGGAAGACGATTATGAGCCTGAGCATTGTGAAACTGACTTTGACCAGCAGTTTGAACATGCTAGACGCAGTATTTCAACAACTACAGTGCCAACTATAACACATTGCGAATATCGTAATTATTTTATTAAACCATGTTTTATATTAAATAACCCATAAATTCATAGGCGGCAGTCCCTCACGAAGCAATCGGAGCACGCCAAATCAATCTGGAAATCTAAAATCCGGTCGTTCTACCAAAAGTCCATCCCCTCTACAACCTCCAACCACACAGCGACCACGCTTTCAATCCTCGCCGTTAGCAACATCGAATTCAGTAGCGGTTAGAAAAAGCAGTAAATCAACACCACTAATGCAGCGCAAGTCACAAACACCTGAAAAACCAGGGGTTTCTACTGGCAAGGATTCCATCCAAAGGAATATGACAATGACACAGCAAAAGCAGGTAATATTTTGAGCGTTGAATTAAAATATAAACCGGTACAATTTCCAACTAAATTAAGGCTAAAGATTTCGTCGAGTCTCTTGATTGGATACAACCAACTCAACAAGTATCGAGCAGTGTCATTCAACCTCAAGTTGTGCAATCACAAATGATGTAATTTTTGATATTTATATTTATAAAATGAAATTTTTAATATTAAGAGTCCCACAAATCCATATTTGTGAAGCGTTACCAGTCGCTCGACCTAGTAAAGCAGTCACAGCAGTTATCCCACAGAAACGATCAGGCATTCCTGTTCCTGTAGCAGCTTCAGGGAGAGTTGTGAATATAAACAAATAAAGACAATTAACATGAAGCTATTTTATCAGATTTTTAAAATTTATCATAATTAATCCCTGACACTTTTTGACAAATATCCCCTTAATATCCACATTTATCCCTTACTAATTAATTGTTTTAATTTAGTAATGATTTATTATTGTTTGTACATTATATGTACATTTAATATTGAAATTTATTCAAGTGTTCATTGCCATTTTACTTTGTTGATGTACATTTGTCTTCATTGGCTGGACCATGGTTAGGCTCTGCTTAGGTACAATTCTAAGTGATGAAAGGACGTGATAGCGAAATTTTCTGGAATAGATGATATAAATTCATGGTCTTTTAGTTGAGATTAGGATGGCGGTTCCTGGGAACTCTCCGGATATCCGGAACCGGTATCCGAAATGATTTCGGATATCCGAGGTTTTTTCGGTTCCGGATACCCGGAACCGCCAACCTTAGTTTAGATGAATACCATACCTTAATAATATCATATATAACATTGGACTTATTCCACAAAACAAAATAGATGCCGAATTCAATAGCTCATGTTCTAATGAAGTCATTGCACCATACCGAGCTTTAAAGTAAAATTAGATTTATAAATATATTTATAAATATTACGCATGAATCCATATATTGTTGGCGCAATGAAAACCAAAAATTGAATAAAGGATTGAATTAGTATTCGAATCTCTTGGTTTTTTTGTGATGTGTTAGCCGAATTATTATGATTGTTCAAAAATTTTCGTGCATTCTGTAGAAATAAGAAAAATATTATTTTTTAAAATTATCTGCGTACAATCTTTATCACTAGAGCAATGGAACAATAAATGATAAAACAGATTGTTGGAATCGACAAATATCCATAGTACTCAATATTTCGCATAGTGAGCGATAATGTATAGTTTGTATTATATTGCCAGCCATTGTTTTCTCTGTTCAGGTAAATTTCACAATAAGGTGATAAGAAGATTATCGATATGATAGTAAAGGCGATCATTGAGATAATGTACAAAAACTAGAATTATTTTAAATTTTGTGGGCAAAAAGGTACCTTGTATACAAAACTCTCAATTTGCGTATCAGTTTTCTTAAAGACATTAAAGATATAGAGCTTAAGTATTGTACATAGCCGATTGATTGCAAGAACAAAATTCAAGAGGAAAAATAAATCAAACGCAGCATCTGTAAATGAACCGATGATCTGAAATTAAAATGGATTCATTCTTAATGTCATAATTATTTTAATTTACTTTCTCAATCCAGCTTTGATACAGATTATCAATCGCAATGAACGGATAAATTCCCATTGTGATAATTAAGTATAATTCGGTAACACCAATGATAAACATTAAACGATAGGATGTTTCTTCACGATATTCCTTGCGCAGAATGAACTGCTAAATTGGAAAAATTTTAAGCTTATGACAAGCAGATTTTAAGATCTATCTTGCTTTCAAGCATAAGTTTAAAAATAAACATGCCGGCAAAGTTAAAAGTTGAAGCAACAAAAATACAATGGACATTATCAAACGTAAAGAAGCAAAAATACTGGTTATGTTTAAATTTGTAGTCATTATAATGAAATTTTATACTAAATTTACACTAATTTTCCCTAAACCTTAGCGGATTTTTTAATAGTTTATTAATGAAGGATATTAAATAAAATTTCAAAATATTGATGCTTTTTCTTTGAGTTATGAGAAAAAAATTTAGTCGGCTTTATAATTTCATAACAATGTTTCAAGTTAAATAACAATAATAAAAGTTAACGTTTTATTCATAGCTAGAATTTTGCTCGAATTTAATTATCGAAATAAATTACTATAATTTAATTTTGATATTTTTTTAGAAAATTGACAAGCTTAATTGAAAAAAAAAGTAAGGCTTATTTTATTATTTTTATTAAATTAAACACATTGTTAGCTAAAAACGAAGGAAATTAAAAAGGTATTAGAATAAAATAGAGTTAGTTGATTAAAAATTAATCAAATCATTAATAACAAAATCAGCTGTATAGAAAATCATTGCATTTTAGATGAATTCCAAAAGTGGACTAATTTTTCAAAATATTCATTGTCTTCTGAAATTAAAAATTGATTAAGAACATAGACAAACTTAGGAACCTTTTACTTCTTTCACTTTAGGTTGAGCTTTTTGTTTTTTATCGTTATTTATTATTAAAATCTCTAAAATGTTAAAATAGGTAAACTTTAATAAATAGTTATTGAGCCTCAAGTCTAAGCTAACATTAATAACGTACCCGGTCTACTTTTAGCTGCGGCACTATCAATTTTTATGGTCGTAATTTGCTTCTTTGTTTTATCATCTGAATAATTTAGAATAAATGCTTTAATAAATTCAAGCATACCGTTAGCTATTGTTCCGACAACCATCAAACAAATAAATAAAACATTTAACATCACGAGCCTTTGAAATTATCTTTTTATCTTTAGCGAGAATGATTTTTATGGACAGAATATATAGGAATAATTTTTCGCATATAAGAATGATGTAATTATCTTACAAGATTATTTAAGTAATACACTTCAGCGGAAATAATATATTAAGTAGATGCACTTTATTTTGTAGATGCACTTTATCTGGCATGCCTATTGACAATTCTTCGAATTTAAAGTTTAAAAAATTTTCTCATAAAAGACCACACGTATTAAAAGATACTCTATCTTACATAATATTGAGAAAATGCCAAAGACTGGGTGGCATTAAAACTTTTATTGCTTTAACTTATGGCTTTTACGAGAAACTGACTATTTTCCAGCAAAACCAAACAAATAAAATATATCTTTATCCAAAAATAAAATATAATTTTTATATGGCACCATAAACAATTGGCAATTGAGATCATAATTAACTGAATATTTCAAAAAATATTGTGTGAAATGAAATAATGAAAAATCTGTCACGTTAAAATTCAGGATATGGAGGTTTTGCTATTACAGATTCAGGAAATCTTTCAATATCGGGAGGTAAGTTCTGTAAACTCGTTCCTGATTGTTGCTGATCAGGATTTACTGTAGAATTTAAGCTGCCAAGTCTTGAGTTAAGTTGCAATTGTTTATGGGCGAATATTTGTGGCTTTTTCATAGCGCATTCAGATGGGGCTCGAGATCGAAGGGGTACAATTGAATTTGCCTTCATGAATGAGCACACCTTATAAATTTATAATTACTTTATAATAATTGGTAGATCATTGAGGCAATAAATGTCAAATAATCTAGTGAACCTGAGCTGGCAATTCTGCTAGCACTTCTCGACCCAAAAGAGTTTTTAGAATAGCTTGTTCTTCAGGCGTTATGCCCCATGCAGAACCGATAAATTCGCGGAATGGGACAAACTTTGATATTAAAGTGAGAAAATAAACTAAGAACTATTCAAATCTACTTGCACAATATCCCTTGATGCCACATTCCCATTGTAAGTCAAAAGACGGTTGTCTGAATCTAGAAACTCCATTTTCTTGAAGTCTTCTTTGCCAATTCCAATTACTTAAATTTAAAATTTATAATCAAAGCAAAATTTTCTTACTTATAATTGAAAGAGGCTCATGCGAAGCCTCAATTAATGCTTCTATTGTGTTTTGCATGTCAGTTATTATCCCATCAGTCAAAATTAATAGCACCTAGTGAATATTATATTACATATGTATATCTAACTAAAAAGTTCGGACAAACTTGATATTTAGTACCGTCCCTAGGGAATTGCTGACATTTGTGCACAAATTCACGAATTGTAGGAGCAAAATTAGTTGGCCCATATAATTGTGTGTTGACAATGGCATACCTATATGCATCTAATACACCTTGGATTCCCTCAACTGAACGTTCAAAATTGTTAAGCCTCTGAATATTTTAGGGAAATTGATTTGAATTTTAAAAATAAATACCAGAGGGAACATATGGCTAACTGTAAAAGCTGGTGGGATTTTGGCACCAAAACCAATAGTTTCAAACATTTTGGAATGATTATAGTGTTCGCATATTTCCAATACAGCGCATATGGCACATTCATACTGATTCAAATATTGTGAGTTCACATAGTGCAATGAACTTGATTTAGAAATCTCGCCATTCGAAGCAGTCAAATCGACTGCAACTGCAAATTCAAGTTGCAAACTGAAAGTTTTCACTAAAATTTGTGGAAAAACTTTGACTACCCAGAAGCGATAAAATCAAGAAATGTAAACTCTTTACGAATCTGAACATCCATAAAATGAAGAATCCCTTTTGGGACCTTTAAAGGCACTCCTTTGTTCTTTTTTGTTTTGATCAATTCAAGTTGGTTCTGTTGATGGGAGGTCAGTGCATTAAGGGATGTTTGTGTTGATCCGATCAAATGATGGCTAAAAAGCATTGATGGGATTTTTGATAATTTTAATGAACAAACTTTCCAGTAGCCTCTCTTTGATCATAGCACTCAATGAGGAAATCACTTAATTTTAAATTATACACTACTCAAAAATACCAAAAATTACCTCCCTTTGTCCCCCTTGCAGAGCTGATTTACTCTTAGTTCAAAAGGCTTCCATTCAGGATTTTTAGTATTCCTAGCCAATTCTGTCCTGTAGATCATTTGCCGACTTAATTTAATTAATCGATCTCACGACGAGAGTTGATTTTTTCCAAGAAAAATAAAGAACTAATCAAACATATAAAAATACCTTCCATCGCATAAAAGTCGATAGAATTCCAAAAATGTATTTGGATTTAGGATACATTTCCTAAGAAATGAACCACCACTGTTAAGAGCAACACCTCTAAGAGAAAAATGTGCAATATCACGTTGTCCCTCGTCGAGTTCCTCCGCACATACCAGCAGTAAACCGCCTTGTCTAGGAACATCTTTACATGAGCTTAATTTAATTTTTGTTTCTCCATAGAAAATTAAAATACTCACAAGACTTTCATCACACAAATTCCATTAGGAGCTGCAACAATATCCGCTAACTCGCATTCACATTTTCCTAGAAAATCGTGTTCTGACAACTTTGCAGATTCAGAATCGATGTCGTAACTTAATCAAATTTTTAAAATAAAAATTAAAATAAATTTACATCTTGAAGCGAAGCAACTGTTTACTTTCAAAATAATAATCAAGAGTTATTCGCTTGTTCCACACAGGATTTAATGAGTTTTTAATACATTCAGTCCTCCCAATCTCCACGAATTCGTTTTTAGAATCATCACGAGCATATCGAGTAGTCATCTCTTCAACAATGCATACAGGATCAGACTTTGAGAAGAAGTCGCGGTCTGCCAATGTTCTACAGAATTAAACACAAAATATTAATAAAAATTTGGGGTAAAACCTCGCGGAGATCATTAATTCCACACGAGCGCATGGACCTTTATCTTTAATAATTGGTCGATTTTTTCGCTCAAAATAATTTGTTGATGGGCCTGATTTGAATCCTGTAAAATTCTTATACTATCATTTTTAAGTTAAAAATGCACCGATTTCATCCGTAGAAATAGGAGCTGATGGAGGCGTCGTTGCTTTGAATTTTGTCGAAATTCCATCGTGTGATTTATCATATCTCCTTATTGAGGGGCTTGATTTATGATTTTGCTTATGGTTGTTATTAATATGCGGTCGTGTAGCTAGAGGCATAAATTACACTTTCATTAAATTTCTATGGCTATACTAAAATAAATTAATTTATTTAAGTCTATATAAGTTTATTCCCCAGCATATGCGCAATTCAACCCACAAACAATTTAGTTAACTCCTAGCCACGTTCAATATAATTAATTCAATTTATTGACTCCCACCCACATCACCTTAAAAGAAATTTTGACAATTTTTAAAGTACTACGTTAACGAAATTATTTGTTTACGTCTGTCTATCTATTTTATCATATTTCATTATTGTCTGAAATCGTCGCGCTGTTTGTCTAAAATTTAATTCAATTTATTGATGGGGGTTGGGGAAAAATTTTAATTTAATTAATATCTAAAATTGTTAAAAAAACGTTCGTACTTTTCAATTATTAGTTTTCAAAGAAAATTCTTTAATAAAAAAAGTATGGCTACATTTTGGTAAACGAAAGGGAAATGTCTGAAATAGCTGCCAGCTATAAACAACTGCTGCTGTCACCAACAGGAAACGTGTGAGGCTTCTTCACACTAAACCTAAAGCATATCGATTGCAGTCCATTGTCGCATGCAGCTTTTTGCCTTTGCTTGAAAAATTGAAAGTATTGTTATGTGTAAATGAATGTTTAATAAGAGTTTTAAGTTTAATTATCAAGATTTCCAGATAATTGAAGATTATTTAAATATCCTTTAACAATAAAAAATGTAAAATCATTTATCTAAACATTGTAAAACTACAATTTTCCAACAATTTTCCAAATAAATATTTAATAAAATTAAAATCAAGAGTGTTTCTAAATCTTTCTCTTCAAAATTTTTAAGTTTAATTATCAAGATTTCCAGATAATTGAAGATTATTTAAATATCCTTTAACAATAAAAAATGTAAAATCATTTATCTAAACATTGTAAAACTACAATTTTCCAACAATTTTCCAAATAAATATTTAATAAAATTAAAATCAAGAGTGTTTCTAAATCTTTCTCTTCAAAATTTTTCCATGTTCCATGCTTTTTCATGTATGCTAGATTTAGAAACATCACTGATTGGGTTTTATGTTTCTTTAGACAGACTCAAATTTAAATCATTTAGATTTTCAAATTAATTTTCAACTTCTCTTCATCCAAATGCCATGTTTCAGGATCACGAATTTCAGGAAACATAATCGTTTCTTCGATCCCCAATTCATTATTCCCTTGTAAGATACGGAAGATGCCGTTTTCTCCCCATCCATTAAAAATAGAAGCTTTGCAAACCCAGTACTCAAACCCAGTACATAATTAAACTTAAAACTCTTATTAAACATTCATTTACACATAACAATACTTTCAATTTTTCAAGCAAAGGCAAAAAGCTGCATGCGACAATGGACTGCAATCGATATGCTTTAGGTTTAGTGTGAAGAAGCCTCACACGTTTCCTGTTGGTGACAGCAGCAGTTGTTTATAGCTGGCAGCTATTTCAGACATTTCCCTTTCGTTTACCAAAATGTAGCCATACTTTTTTTATTAAAGAATTTTCTTTGAAAACTAATAATTGAAAAGTACGAACGTTTTTTTAACAATTTTAGATATTAATTAAATTAAAATTTTTCCCCAACCCCCATCAATAAATTGAATTAAATTTTAGACAAACAGCGCGACGATTTCAGACAATAATGAAATATGATAAAATAGATAGACAGACGTAAACAAATAATTTCGTTAACGTAGTACTTTAAAAATTGTCAAAATTTCTTTTAAGGTGATGTGGGTGGGAGTCAATAAATTGAATTAATTATATTGAACGTGGCTAGGAGTTAACTAAATTGTTTGTGGGTTGAATTGCGCATATGCTGGGGAATAAACTTATATAGACTTAAATAAATTAATTTATTTTAGTATAGCCATAGAAATTTAATGAAAGTGTAATTTATGCCTCTAGCTACACGACCGCATATTAATAACAACCATAAGCAAAATCATAAATCAAGCCCCTCAATAAGGAGATATGATAAATCACACGATGGAATTTCGACAAAATTCAAAGCAACGACGCCTCCATCAGCTCCTATTTCTACGGATGAAATCGGTGCATTTTTAACTTAAAAATGATAGTATAAGAATTTTACAGGATTCAAATCAGGCCCATCAACAAATTATTTTGAGCGAAAAAATCGACCAATTATTAAAGATAAAGGTCCATGCGCTCGTGTGGAATTAATGATCTCCGCGAGGTTTTACCCCAAATTTTTATTAATATTTTGTGTTTAATTCTGTAGAACATTGGCAGACCGCGACTTCTTCTCAAAGTCTGATCCTGTATGCATTGTTGAAGAGATGACTACTCGATATGCTCGTGATGATTCTAAAAACGAATTCGTGGAGATTGGGAGGACTGAATGTATTAAAAACTCATTAAATCCTGTGTGGAACAAGCGAATAACTCTTGATTATTATTTTGAAAGTAAACAGTTGCTTCGCTTCAAGATGTAAATTTATTTTAATTTTTATTTTAAAAATTTGATTAAGTTACGACATCGATTCTGAATCTGCAAAGTTGTCAGAACACGATTTTCTAGGAAAATGTGAATGCGAGTTAGCGGATATTGTTGCAGCTCCTAATGGAATTTGTGTGATGAAAGTCTTGTGAGTATTTTAATTTTCTATGGAGAAACAAAAATTAAATTAAGCTCATGTAAAGATGTTCCTAGACAAGGCGGTTTACTGCTGGTATGTGCGGAGGAACTCGACGAGGGACAACGTGATATTGCACATTTTTCTCTTAGAGGTGTTGCTCTTAACAGTGGTGGTTCATTTCTTAGGAAATGTATCCTAAATCCAAATACATTTTTGGAATTCTATCGACTTTTATGCGATGGAAGGTATTTTTATATGTTTGATTAGTTCTTTATTTTTCTTGGAAAAAATCAACTCTCGTCGTGAGATCGATTAATTAAATTAAGTCGGCAAATGATCTACAGGACAGAATTGGCTAGGAATACTAAAAATCCTGAATGGAAGCCTTTTGAACTAAGAGTAAATCAGCTCTGCAAGGGGGACAAAGGGAGGTAATTTTTGGTATTTTTGAGTAGTGTATAATTTAAAATTAAGTGATTTCCTCATTGAGTGCTATGATCAAAGAGAGGCTACTGGAAAGTTTGTTCATTAAAATTATCAAAAATCCCATCAATGCTTTTTAGCCATCATTTGATCGGATCAACACAAACATCCCTTAATGCACTGACCTCCCATCAACAGAACCAACTTGAATTGATCAAAACAAAAAAGAACAAAGGAGTGCCTTTAAAGGTCCCAAAAGGGATTCTTCATTTTATGGATGTTCAGATTCGTAAAGAGTTTACATTTCTTGATTTTATCGCTTCTGGGTAGTCAAAGTTTTTCCACAAATTTTAGTGAAAACTTTCAGTTTGCAACTTGAATTTGCAGTTGCAGTCGATTTGACTGCTTCGAATGGCGAGATTTCTAAATCAAGTTCATTGCACTATGTGAACTCACAATATTTGAATCAGTATGAATGTGCCATATGCGCTGTATTGGAAATATGCGAACACTATAATCATTCCAAAATGTTTGAAACTATTGGTTTTGGTGCCAAAATCCCACCAGCTTTTACAGTTAGCCATATGTTCCCTCTGGTATTTATTTTTAAAATTCAAATCAATTTCCCTAAAATATTCAGAGGCTTAACAATTTTGAACGTTCAGTTGAGGGAATCCAAGGTGTATTAGATGCATATAGGTATGCCATTGTCAACACACAATTATATGGGCCAACTAATTTTGCTCCTACAATTCGTGAATTTGTGCACAAATGTCAGCAATTCCCTAGGGACGGTACTAAATATCAAGTTTGTCCGAACTTTTTAGTTAGATATACATATGTAATATAATATTCACTAGGTGCTATTAATTTTGACTGATGGGATAATAACTGACATGCAAAACACAATAGAAGCATTAATTGAGGCTTCGCATGAGCCTCTTTCAATTATAAGTAAGAAAATTTTGCTTTGATTATAAATTTTAAATTTAAGTAATTGGAATTGGCAAAGAAGACTTCAAGAAAATGGAGTTTCTAGATTCAGACAACCGTCTTTTGACTTACAATGGGAATGTGGCATCAAGGGATATTGTGCAAGTAGATTTGAATAGTTCTTAGTTTATTTTCTCACTTTAATATCAAAGTTTGTCCCATTCCGCGAATTTATCGGTTCTGCATGGGGCATAACGCCTGAAGAACAAGCTATTCTAAAAACTCTTTTGGGTCGAGAAGTGCTAGCAGAATTGCCAGCTCAGGTTCACTAGATTATTTGACATTTATTGCCTCAATGATCTACCAATTATTATAAAGTAATTATAAATTTATAAGGTGTGCTCATTCATGAAGGCAAATTCAATTGTACCCCTTCGATCTCGAGCCCCATCTGAATGCGCTATGAAAAAGCCACAAATATTCGCCCATAAACAATTGCAACTTAACTCAAGACTTGGCAGCTTAAATTCTACAGTAAATCCTGATCAGCAACAATCAGGAACGAGTTTACAGAACTTACCTCCCGATATTGAAAGATTTCCTGAATCTGTAATAGCAAAACCTCCATATCCTGAATTTTAACGTGACAGATTTTTCATTATTTCATTTCACACAATATTTTTTGAAATATTCAGTTAATTATGATCTCAATTGCCAATTGTTTATGGTGCCATATAAAAATTATATTTTATTTTTGGATAAAGATATATTTTATTTGTTTGGTTTTGCTGGAAAATAGTCAGTTTCTCGTAAAAGCCATAAGTTAAAGCAATAAAAGTTTTAATGCCACCCAGTCTTTGGCATTTTCTCAATATTATGTAAGATAGAGTATCTTTTAATACGTGTGGTCTTTTATGAGAAAATTTTTTAAACTTTAAATTCGAAGAATTGTCAATAGGCATGCCAGATAAAGTGCATCTACAAAATAAAGTGCATCTACTTAATATATTATTTCCGCTGAAGTGTATTACTTAAATAATCTTGTAAGATAATTACATCATTCTTATATGCGAAAAATTATTCCTATATATTCTGTCCATAAAAATCATTCTCGCTAAAGATAAAAAGATAATTTCAAAGGCTCGTGATGTTAAATGTTTTATTTATTTGTTTGATGGTTGTCGGAACAATAGCTAACGGTATGCTTGAATTTATTAAAGCATTTATTCTAAATTATTCAGATGATAAAACAAAGAAGCAAATTACGACCATAAAAATTGATAGTGCCGCAGCTAAAAGTAGACCGGGTACGTTATTAATGTTAGCTTAGACTTGAGGCTCAATAACTATTTATTAAAGTTTACCTATTTTAACATTTTAGAGATTTTAATAATAAATAACGATAAAAAACAAAAAGCTCAACCTAAAGTGAAAGAAGTAAAAGGTTCCTAAGTTTGTCTATGTTCTTAATCAATTTTTAATTTCAGAAGACAATGAATATTTTGAAAAATTAGTCCACTTTTGGAATTCATCTAAAATGCAATGATTTTCTATACAGCTGATTTTGTTATTAATGATTTGATTAATTTTTAATCAACTAACTCTATTTTATTCTAATACCTTTTTAATTTCCTTCGTTTTTAGCTAA
This sequence comes from Meloidogyne enterolobii, assembly GCA_963681835.1. NCBI lineage: Eukaryota > Metazoa > Nematoda > Chromadorea > Rhabditida > Meloidogynidae > Meloidogyne > Meloidogyne enterolobii. The sequence goes on along the minus strand of CAVMJV010000176.1, from coordinate 129,297 downwards.
CAATGTGTTTAATTTAATAAAAATAATAAAATAAGCCTTACTTTTTTTTTCAATTAAGCTTGTCAATTTTCTAAAAAAATATCAAAATTAAATTATAGTAATTTATTTCGATAATTAAATTCGAGCAAAATTCTAGCTATGAATAAAACGTTAACTTTTATTATTGTTATTTAACTTGAAACATTGTTATGAAATTATAAAGCCGACTAAATTTTTTTCTCATAACTCAAAGAAAAAGCATCAATATTTTGAAATTTTATTTAATATCCTTCATTAATAAACTATTAAAAAATCCGCTAAGGTTTAGGGAAAATTAGTGTAAATTTAGTATAAAATTTCATTATAATGACTACAAATTTAAACATAACCAGTATTTTTGCTTCTTTACGTTTGATAATGTCCATTGTATTTTTGTTGCTTCAACTTTTAACTTTGCCGGCATGTTTATTTTTAAACTTATGCTTGAAAGCAAGATAGATCTTAAAATCTGCTTGTCATAAGCTTAAAATTTTTCCAATTTAGCAGTTCATTCTGCGCAAGGAATATCGTGAAGAAACATCCTATCGTTTAATGTTTATCATTGGTGTTACCGAATTATACTTAATTATCACAATGGGAATTTATCCGTTCATTGCGATTGATAATCTGTATCAAAGCTGGATTGAGAAAGTAAATTAAAATAATTATGACATTAAGAATGAATCCATTTTAATTTCAGATCATCGGTTCATTTACAGATGCTGCGTTTGATTTATTTTTCCTCTTGAATTTTGTTCTTGCAATCAATCGGCTATGTACAATACTTAAGCTCTATATCTTTAATGTCTTTAAGAAAACTGATACGCAAATTGAGAGTTTTGTATACAAGGTACCTTTTTGCCCACAAAATTTAAAATAATTCTAGTTTTTGTACATTATCTCAATGATCGCCTTTACTATCATATCGATAATCTTCTTATCACCTTATTGTGAAATTTACCTGAACAGAGAAAACAATGGCTGGCAATATAATACAAACTATACATTATCGCTCACTATGCGAAATATTGAGTACTATGGATATTTGTCGATTCCAACAATCTGTTTTATCATTTATTGTTCCATTGCTCTAGTGATAAAGATTGTACGCAGATAATTTTAAAAAATAATATTTTTCTTATTTCTACAGAATGCACGAAAATTTTTGAACAATCATAATAATTCGGCTAACACATCACAAAAAAACCAAGAGATTCGAATACTAATTCAATCCTTTATTCAATTTTTGGTTTTCATTGCGCCAACAATATATGGATTCATGCGTAATATTTATAAATATATTTATAAATCTAATTTTACTTTAAAGCTCGGTATGGTGCAATGACTTCATTAGAACATGAGCTATTGAATTCGGCATCTATTTTGTTTTGTGGAATAAGTCCAATGTTATATATGATATTATTAAGGTATGGTATTCATCTAAACTAAGGTTGGCGGTTCCGGGTATCCGGAACCGAAAAAACCTCGGATATCCGAAATCATTTCGGATACCGGTTCCGGATATCCGGAGAGTTCCCAGGAACCGCCATCCTAATCTCAACTAAAAGACCATGAATTTATATCATCTATTCCAGAAAATTTCGCTATCACGTCCTTTCATCACTTAGAATTGTACCTAAGCAGAGCCTAACCATGGTCCAGCCAATGAAGACAAATGTACATCAACAAAGTAAAATGGCAATGAACACTTGAATAAATTTCAATATTAAATGTACATATAATGTACAAACAATAATAAATCATTACTAAATTAAAACAATTAATTAGTAAGGGATAAATGTGGATATTAAGGGGATATTTGTCAAAAAGTGTCAGGGATTAATTATGATAAATTTTAAAAATCTGATAAAATAGCTTCATGTTAATTGTCTTTATTTGTTTATATTCACAACTCTCCCTGAAGCTGCTACAGGAACAGGAATGCCTGATCGTTTCTGTGGGATAACTGCTGTGACTGCTTTACTAGGTCGAGCGACTGGTAACGCTTCACAAATATGGATTTGTGGGACTCTTAATATTAAAAATTTCATTTTATAAATATAAATATCAAAAATTACATCATTTGTGATTGCACAACTTGAGGTTGAATGACACTGCTCGATACTTGTTGAGTTGGTTGTATCCAATCAAGAGACTCGACGAAATCTTTAGCCTTAATTTAGTTGGAAATTGTACCGGTTTATATTTTAATTCAACGCTCAAAATATTACCTGCTTTTGCTGTGTCATTGTCATATTCCTTTGGATGGAATCCTTGCCAGTAGAAACCCCTGGTTTTTCAGGTGTTTGTGACTTGCGCTGCATTAGTGGTGTTGATTTACTGCTTTTTCTAACCGCTACTGAATTCGATGTTGCTAACGGCGAGGATTGAAAGCGTGGTCGCTGTGTGGTTGGAGGTTGTAGAGGGGATGGACTTTTGGTAGAACGACCGGATTTTAGATTTCCAGATTGATTTGGCGTGCTCCGATTGCTTCGTGAGGGACTGCCGCCTATGAATTTATGGGTTATTTAATATAAAACATGGTTTAATAAAATAATTACGATATTCGCAATGTGTTATAGTTGGCACTGTAGTTGTTGAAATACTGCGTCTAGCATGTTCAAACTGCTGGTCAAAGTCAGTTTCACAATGCTCAGGCTCATAATCGTCTTCCAAATTTTCATTAGTGTCATTTGATGAATTTTTGTTGCTTTTTTGAGGTTCCTTCTTGCCTCCTCCACCTCCACTAATTAATTTCTTTATAATATTCATTTAATTAAAAAGTATGAAAATCAGAATTTATTAGTGATGTTCGAGAGTCAAAAAATCCCGAGAGTCGAGAGTCGAGACCGAGACCGAGAATCAACCCCGAGACCGAGACCAAAACGAGAGTCGAGAGTCGAGACCGAGAGTCGAGACCGAGAGATTAAGAGGGATATCACTTGATGTCCCTCCTAATGCCCAAAAATCCCTTGATATACCTCAAAATCCCCATACTCGCTTGAATCCCCTTGTCCACAATATATATTCAATGATATTCACATTAATCTCTTAAAATCCCCTCATATCCTTCCATATCCCTACAAATCCAACAATATCTTTTTGATCCATCGATGCACCCATCCCTTGATATTAAATTTTATCCTTCTGAATCCACAGTATCTAATATACCACAAACCACAAAATCTAATCCTTTAATCTTATTAAATTAAAATTTTTGCTGCATTTTTGGCGCCGCAGGCAAAAATTTTTTGAATTTTGGAGCTCAAGAAGCCAAATTTCCTCCATTTTTCAGCGCCGCAGGCGAAAATTTTGAGAATTTTGGAGCTCAAGAAGCCAGATTTCTTCCATTTTTCAGCGCCGCAGGCAAAATTTTGGGAATTTTGGAGACTTTTCCTTAAAAATTTTAATATCAAAGTACGCAAGGTCCGAGTAAAGTTCAAAAAATTTCCGTCATTAGGGGTGTAAATTTAGTCTCGTTTTCCGAGACCAAAACACCGAGACCGAGACCGAGAGCTCAAAAAACCCGAGAAATTTCTCGACTCGAGAGTCGAGACCGAGAGTCTCGAACATCACTAGAATTTATTTAAAATTTAGAATTTATTTTATTTTATGCTGAATTAAAAATGAGCAAAAATTGATTGTTAATGATTTTCTTAAGAAAAATGGAAGATGATTTGCAAATTTATGCATCAATAGCATTAAACTGGCGAGCAGCTTTGATGGAAAATTGAAGCTAAATGTGGCTTATATGAGTAATGCTTTTTAAAATATAATGATTAAAGAAGCATTATTTTATTGGGACAATGTGAAGAAAATGCAACAAATAAAAAGGCTTAAGAAAGACAAAAAACTTTCAAACTAACAAACCCTTCGGTTTAGTATTTTTAAATATTTAACTAATTGACCTACAGGGTATCAAAAAGAAATAGCCCACATAATTTATGATAATACTTTATCCAAATTAGGGATAATGCGGCGATCAAATAAGGCTTAAATGACCCTGTATTCCCTCTGAATTTTTAAGTCCATCCTTAAGTATTTCTCTATAGGATCAAAAAATTTAGCAAAAGTTCATGCAACTCATCGCTAAGATGATGAGGTGATTAAAATGTGTAAAGGTTAAGAAAATTTTTAAAGAAAATTCGTGAACTTTTCAATCACAATTGTCAAAAGATTTGAGAGGAATTAGTTGGTGAGTCATTTTCTTTGAGAGAGACCGAGACCAGAACTATGTATAATTCTAATCACTTTGGATTTTTAACATAACTGACCTCGCTTCAACGAAAATTATTAGGATAAAGTGCTTAAAACATCTGTTGATTTATCCATGAAATGTGGACTCACAAAAAACATTTGACGCCTAGGACTAAATATTGGGTCGCTGCCGCTCTTGGCGATAATGGGCTAAGTGTGGATGTGATTAAAAAAGAAAGCTAAATAAACGGCCGTTGAGTGATCGATTTATTTCCGATTTCATTTTTTAAAAATGTTCAAAAGGCTTAACTACAAAGGCATTAAGATAGGCAGGGAAAATCAGATCTTTTTTAAGCAAAAAGCTGATTAATCACCTAGAAATTTGTGTGGGATTATTGTTTTTGTTTAAGCTTTAGATGTTTTTGTTTTGTTAATAATGAAAATAGAAAAGAATAGGAAGGTTCATTTTCGTATCCATGCAAATTAAAAAAAATACATAGAAGAGCCGAAATGATTTTTTATGATCTTTCTCATTTAAAAATACATATTATGTAAAATTCAAAATTCAAATAAGCGAGAACAAACTTCTATCAGTCATAATCACAAGGATAATCGCGCGAATCGATACACTCTCTGTATTTGGAATCAAGTCTTTGGAGCACTCCCAAAGGAATTTTCTTATCCTTTTCGATTTCACGTCTGAGCCTCTGAACATCCAATTTTGTAAGCCAATCAAGGAGTTCTTCAAAGATTTGCTCGCCAACTTCTGGTCGTAGCTGAATAATAAATTGACAAGGATTTAAATCCCAACCAACCTCATTTCCAACGACCAATTGGACTAGGAATTCAGTTGGAGGTCTTCCATCGGGAAAGAATTGATGAAAAGCTACCGAAAAATTATCAGTTCTAATTGAATTTGCAACATTTACATGACCATTGAGAATCGCTGCGAGTGCGCAGCGTTGAAGCAGGTTCGAATCATCCAATTCACGAACTTTCATGAGATTTCTTTAAAAATAATTGAGAAAACAAGATTTAATATTAATTTCTACAGGCTCGAGGAGGGAAACAAACTGTTAAAAATTATTAAAAATTAGGTAAGCCTATAAATATTGAGTAAATCTATATATGGATATCTTGAATGTCGGATTATCAGATAAAATTAAAATTAATTTCTGTGAAACCTTTCAAATGCTTTCACATATCCACTTTCGGCACAGCTATAAGCAATGTCATCATAATGAAGTATAACTCTTCGGGGAGATAATTCCAAAGCCCTGCTCCAAACAACAGGTTCACGATGTGCCATATCTTCAATTCGATCACGTTCAGAATCATTCATTTTCTCATATAAACGTTCAGTTTGCTTAAATGTTAGAGATAATTTTCGCAACTAGGATTATTTAACATGGAATTCAAAAAAATTAGTACATTGAAGGATATTGACTTATGTATGTATTACTAACCAGATCTAGCGCCAACTTTGCACAGATATCGAAAAGGCTGACTCTTGAAAGATATGGCTCTGAAGCTATCGCAGTTTTCTCAACATCAAACTGAAGCGTGTCGGGATTCAACAAAAAGCAACATTCAGGCAGTGTATCTTAAAATTTTAATTAATTCACTAAATTCCTGGACTGAATCTATTGAACGCAAACCTATTGGCAGAAGATGACCAATTTTCAAAACATCTTCCTTTAATCTTTTAATAATCTCAAATAGTTTTGGAGGTAATGCAATTTGCAACGTCTCTTGTTGGTTAACAAATTCTTGACCTAATGCCAACCTTCTGATGCAAAGACATAAAAGATTTGGAACCATAATTTATAGCCAATGTTGAAGATAAATGAAGAAATATCTGTTTTCTGTTCATTGAATTTTTTCTAGTAATAATAGAACACACCATAAGCTTAAGGTGGAGCTCAGTCTTTCTTCGAAACAAGTTGCCAGATTAGAACCACAATAAAGGGATTTTTAATTTTATCCAATTTTTAAATAAAGCCTTCCCTTAAAAGCAAAGTTTATGCATAAAAATCATAAAAATCAAGAGTTCTTGTTAAACTGAAAATTTAGGCATATTAAGTCTTGCCGAAAAAGCAGGATCGATGCAAACTGTAAAATGTCACAATGCCAACATTTAATGTCAACTTTTTAATGCCAACTTTTTAGAAATATAAATGCACTTTTTGAATGAAAGGAGTTGAAATATGAAAATTGGGGTTGGCGCTTCGAGTCGGGCCGATGTTCGAGTCATCTTTTCGGGCCTCATTTTTATTGGGTGGGCCCGACCGAGTCTTTATCGGGTTTAATTCTTATCGGGCCGGCCCGAGCCAGTCTTTTTCGGGCAAAATTCGATGCCCGACTCCATCTTTCGGACCAGGCCGGATCGGGCCCCCCACCCTAATGCAAATATAAGCTCTTTCTTGATGTGCATTCAGGTATTTATCATAGGGTCATTCCTGGTGGGTATTCCTGTATTATCGCAAACCATATTGTAGTTTTTGGAGTCTATCCAACGACTACACTTAATGTTTTACTTTTTTTAATGTCTTAATTTTTTATTGTCAATAGTCTTTACATTTGAATTCCTTCATATGATTAAAAATCTATACATTAATCCACGCGAATTTCCAATTTCTTTCATTTGCCTTTAAAAATCCATCATTCATAATGCTGTCTGACATTAAGTAAAAGACTAATAAAACTCTTGTTGTGAATATAATTTGAGTTACCGTAGTTACTCGATTAATTCCCCTCCCTCGAATAATTCCCCCTGCTACGGATGAGTTGAAACAATAATCCCCCTCCCAAAAATACGTTCAAATTTCAAAACTTGAATAATTCCCCTCCCTTGAATAATTCCCCATGCCTCGGATGGGTTGAAAAAATGATTCCCCAGGGGAATCAATCGAGCAAATACGGTAATACCGTCAAGACCTCTAAATGGCGCATCCAGGCAGAAAGTCGGCAATTCCCATCATTTTTAACTAGCTGTGATTTTATTTTAGAAATTTTTTTTAAGTTAATCAATGATATTTATTGATAAAAAGTTTTTCTCCATATTAGTGATTCTATTTCTATTTACAATTCAATGCATAGAAATAACAATTGGTGAACTTTTTTCGTCTGAATATAGGGAGAATGGTAAGGTTTTTAAATAACTACCCAAAACATTGATGAAGGTGATGTTGCTTAACTAGGAATAAATTTAGATGCCAAACCAAGTGTTCCCAATGATTATCAAAAAGCCAATGAAGTTCATCATCATATTGAAGCTCTTCAGCTTACTGACGCAAGTGATGTCAATGAAAATCATGAGGAGACTGAAACTGACGGTCTGACGATTGTTGCCAGTATAAATCCGAAACAAGATGATGTTCACCGCAGTAAGAAATTATCTGACAAACGGATCGACTTCTTTGATGGTAAACATGTTCCAGATAATGATGGTACGTTTATATAAAAACTTAATCAAAATTATATACGTTTGTAGCTATTAGTTATTTTTTGAAAAAATGTCTAAAACAATATTCCTAAAAGGGTTTGTTAGAAAAGAGTAAAGTTGAACCTTCCAGTAAGAATTTGAGACAGTAAGAATTGATAACTTTAAATCGTAAATTTTACAAACTAACTAGAATTTTTAAATCTATATTAATTCAACAGATTATGTAAAAGAAAAAAAAGCTAAAAAAGTGTACCCAAATCTTCAACATACTGGCTATCGACTATCATTAAAGACAGGTAAAATATATTTCTGTTAAAAGTAATTTATCATTTTTCATTAACTGAAACGGAAGATTTTTAGAAGGGTTGCAGCTGAAATCTGGGTTAATTACTTATATGAAGTTTGGGATAGAATATAATATTTTAAGGTCTTAAAAGAGGGCTTAAAGGTTACGAAAAGGCCAAGTATGCAATAACAGAAGTTTTTCCTTACTCGATGTTCTTAATTTTTTTATATGCATGAAACTATTCTAATATTTTATTTTAGATGATTTTAAGCGATCAAACGAGCAAAATTACAAGCCACATTCAACTAAGTCTAAACTTGTATTACCTGAACAACGAAAACCTGAAGTTATCTCACGTCATTTGCTTCGAACACTAGTGGATCCAGTCAAAGGCTTAATGAAGCTTGTAAAAAAGCCTTTCAAAAAATCCAACTCAAAACAATTGAAGCCGACTATGGAAGAAAATTTTTAATTTTCAGATATAAAAATTCTAGTCATGAGCATCTTAGTGAGCGAATTTTGTAAAAACTCTTGGTTATATTTCGGCTGACACTCCACCTTTTTTCCTGTTTCCCTGCCCATTTTTTGTACCGCTGTAAGGGATTAAATCAAATGGTCGGGAGCAGGCCAACTTACCGCGAGCCCAACTCGTCGCAGAGCTATAACTTCGTTCAGAATTGCCGAATCCGGTACGCCTTGGTATGATTCGATGCGTCTCGACGAGCTGAATCGAACTATACCAGGGTGCCCCGGATTCGACAATTCTGAACGAAGTTATAGCTCTGCGACGAGTTGGGCTCGCGGTAAGTTGGGGGTGTACCCCAAATGGTCATAGCTTTGTTCTTCCGAGCATATTTCGTTGATTTTAGGCCATTCGTTTCAGTTCAAAGAGCTCTTTAGAATGATGTATTATTTGCCATAACGAAAATTAGAAAAAATGGAAAAAAGAGGGGGTTCAGCCGAAGTATATTACCAAACTCCTTCATCGTATACCGTTTGTTTAAACATATCTACCCTAAAATGATGATCCCTGAAAAATTATGTAACTAAATCCCCGTTTTCTCTAAAAAATTTTGTCCTCAATTTTTATCTCGAATGTTCCTGTAATTTTTTTTACTATTACCATTGATAAAAATTTTGTTTTATGGACTCTATTGTCTGCCTCCTCGAAAAAGCAAGTTCCCTGTTATGCGTTCTTATCAGAAATTGCTTCTAATGCAATTTTATGTAATTTACTACCTGTATGTACATAGTATATAATAATCAAAAATCTTTTACTTAAATATTTAGATTTCCATTAAGAGTTATATTTAATCTACAAATTGCTCTGAATTGCTGTTATGAATTTTCAAAAATAAATTAATTTATATTAACGAATTTTATATTTTCTTTATTGAATTTTTTGAATATTATTGTGGAAATAATGTTTCATCCGACTTACTATATTTCTGTTTTTACAGTTTGCCTTGGAGCAAGCACACAATTTTACAGCTTTGGGATTATTAATCCTGTACAGGGTTGGCTTTAATTTTTTAAAATTTGGATGCCAAGTATCAAAAGAGATTACTCAATTTTAGAGCTCTTAACAGAATGGATTAATGAAACTTATATCAGAAGGAATGGGGCAGGATTAGACTTGACTGGCATGAACATCTTCTGGTCGTTTGTCGTTTCTAGTGTGGCAATTGGCGCAATTATTGGTGCCTTATTAGTCCGGTAAGCATCTATCTGTGTTTAAGTTTAGCTTAAGCTCAAATTTAACCATCACGGAATTCACCTGACTGTTTTATGTTTACTAAAACAAGCTTCCTCTTAGTTCACATTTCGTTGAAATTAAAATATCAATAGACAAAATTTTATTTTATTCTTGCCAGAAATTATTTTCTGTTTCATATTTCAACGCTAACTTTTTATTATGCACCAAAGAATAGAAAAAACTGATAAAATAGAAAAAAAATATTTAGAAAAATTGATTGCGCGTAATTTGGTACAAAATTTTGGGAAATAATTTTTAGTAAAATTTATTAAAAATTGGAGAGTTTAAAAAAGCTATTTACAACATACAAAGAGAGAAAGAAGGTATAGAATTTACTGTATGAGAGCTCTAGACGGAGCTCTCATTTCGTAGCAGAATTTCAATGTTAGACTAAAAAAATTTTTATTTTATGCGTCTGTCTGAGTGCTTTGGTCGCCGAAATGCACTCATCGTCAATGGATGGATTAATGTATTTGGTGCTCTACTAGAATACTTTTCTAAAGCGATGGCATCGCCTGAGTTGCTAATTTTCGGTCGGCTGGTACTTGGAGCAGTAATGGGACTTTCGGTCTTTATTATGGGACTTTCAGTCTTTACTACATTTTCAATTTTAAGACAGGGTTGGTGCCTATGTATTTAATGGAAATCACTCCTACAAAGTATCGAGGAGCGGCTGGCACTCTTCATATGGTCTGTCATATGCAACATTAGTTTAAAAATCCTTATTAACTTCAAAGGTGGCAGTTGCATTTTCTGATTGGTTTTCACTCTTTATCGGATTACCTGAGGTGATGAATTGAATTAAATCTTAACTCATATTTAGACAATTTTTATCAAAAATTCTAATGTACATATAGATTCTAGGAAACACGCAAAGTTGGCCTCTAGCATTTGCATTCCCAGGCATTCCTGCACTCATGCTTTGTTGTATTCTTCCATTTTGTCCTGAAAGTCCAAAGGTATGGATGGAAACTAAAATCGTAATACATGGACCCGATAATTTTAAGTTTACTCTCTTCACGCGTGGAGATGCTTCAAAGGCTGTCTTAGATCTAAAACGATTTGTAGACGATAATGAGGCGGAATATATGTTTGAAGCTTTGGAACGTGAAGCTATAATGATTAATGTGAGTCCAAGCCTAACTCTAAATGAGACAGTCGAACATTATTTTAGGAAGGCCCAGGAACATATAAACAAATATTCACCGAGCGTTCGCTTCGAGTACCTCTACTAATCTCTATTATGGTAATGATCACTCAACAATTTACGGGTTGTTCTGCTGTTTTTGCCTATTCGACAGATATGTTTTTGAATGCAGGAATTAGAGGGTTAGTACTTTTAATAGAAACTAAATTAATGTTAACTCAAATTTTTAGTCAAATGGCAAGATTCAGCACTCTAGCTGTTGGAATAGCGTACTTTTTGTTTGCATTAACTGCCCCTTTTTTGATTGAACGCGCCGGACGGAGAATTCTTCTGATCGTAAATAATTTTATAATTAAAAGATTCACACGTTTTTAAGTTTCAATTATCAATGTGCTCGTTATCACTCACACTTCTCAGCTTCTTTATGTGGCTACAAAATTTTGGAGGGGTAAATTTGGCATAAAAAGCTAGAAATAGCATATTTACCTATTTTAGCATGTTTGGGCTGGCTATGCTACCATAGGTGCTCTAATTTTCTACATGTGTGTATACGGTATTGGTTGCGCAGTACCATGGCTAATAACTGGAGAATTATTTCCTACCAAATACAGAGCTTCTGCAATTACTGGTAGATTTATCTCTAAAGCTCATGTTCTTATTAAATCCTTTTAGTCGCGGTTTCCGTTGCCTGGTCTTTATCCTTTGTTGTCTCTACGTGTTATCTACCTTTTCAGCAGGTATAAGCTAACATTCTTATTTCAACTTAATGGGCTGATAAAAAGATAACTTAATTTAGCTTGTTGGCAATTCATTAAGCTATGTACCTTTTATTATTGTCAGTGGATGTGGAGCTGTTTTTGTATATTGGGTTTTACCAGGTTCTTTGAACTTCGAACATTAAACGCGAATTGCATTCCTTTCTAATTTTTATAGAAACACGAGGCAAACAAGCAATGGACATTGTTCGGGAAATCCGACAGAGGGCCAGATCACTAACTAGCGGTCAATCACCAATGCGAATTCAACCAGTAAAGGATACTCGATTTTGTGATGAGACAACTCCATTGTTAAGGTAGGTTAATATAGGGGTATTCAATTACTCTGACCCACATAATCAAAATATAATTTTATTTAACATTTTTTACTTATAGAACACAAGAAAATGGCACAGTTTAAAAATGGCGAAAATTAGTACATAATTATACGGCTATTCTCACTATTATTTCACATCAAGATTTGACTTTTTCAAGTTTTGTATAAATTTTCAGATAGTTATTTTTTAATTACTTTTGATCACCGTGGTATTATCAAATTAGTGATTAAGTTGATAGGCTGACTCTAAATGTTAAAAAATTATCTCGTTCTTAAAACTCAGACTCAGAAAACATTCAAAACCTAATTTATGCAATTTGCAGAGAAGCCAAACATACAAAATTCTCTATCATTTAGAACTTAATTATTCAACTATTATATATTATGCATTTATGAATTTATATTTTATGTAATTGTCTTATATCGTAAGCAGATATTGAGCTGACAAGTGTTTATACTCAGAGTTCAATAATAATATCAATTTATTTTTTATCAAACTATCATTAAAATTTCTAAAAAAGACCTATCGAGACTTAATTTTTTGCCTTTTTGACCAAATTTATAATTGAAATCTAATTTTGGAACATTTTTATGCGTTTTAATGGGTTCCTCGACCTTAAACTGATAAGAAACATTAAATATAAACAAGTAAAATCTGTCATGAATTAAATGTGAATGAAAATTTTGACAGTTCATAATTAAATTTTTCACTGTGGAATGAAATTTAATGTTTGGTTTTGTGACCTTTGATCACTAGATTTTTTAATTTTATTTGCGGATAAAATTTTGCGGACATTACAATTGTCCCTATTTTTGCCCAATTACTCCCACTATTATCAGACAAAATTGATTTTGTTGCTTATTGCCAAATTTCATTTATTTACACAGTTGGTAATAAATATAAATTATGTTTACATTTACTTATTATGTCTCGGTTTTAACTGTAATAATTGGAGGATCGGCTCAGTTCTATACGTATAATTTACTTATTTTTCCAAATCATAATGATTACTTTTATTAAGATATGATGTCATTAATCCAGCTCAGACGTGGGTATTTAAAAAATTAAAATGACTAGAGATCAGAAATACTTTCTTGTTTATGGTCGAGGACCTTGATCAAATATTAGACCTAATAATTACCCTATAATTACGTAATTACGTCTAGGAAAAATCGAGGAACATTGAAAGATGCTTTGAAATTGACCCTAGATTCAGGTAAAAATCAAGGTCTGGATTCAGATCCAGGCCGATCTCTAAATTAAACATCAACGCCAATCTCTTCGTAACGGGGAATATGCTCGGGTTGTTAAAATTAATATAGTGATAACTAGGGAACAAGATCGAGTTCAAAATCCCGGTTATCGAGAACAGCAGAATCAAAATTTAATAATTTATAATAATAAATTAAATTTACAAATTAGCACGCTCATAAAATGGTTGAATCAAACATATTCTTCGCGCGGTGAATTAAAGAGTGAAGCAGAGTTGAATATGGTATGGTCAATGATTGTTTCATGCGTTGCCATAGGTGCTATTTTTGGTGCGCTTTCTACAAAGTATTTAATTTAAATTAATTTACAAGTTTTTCAAGCACAATCTTAGGCCATTATCAAAAAGATTAGGACGCAGAAACGGATTAATATTTAATGGAATTTTTAATGTGATTGGAGCTTTATTGGAATACCTTGCCAAACCATTATCCTCTCCAGAGGTTTGATTTAAAAATTTAGTACAAAAGCCTAATTAATTTAAGATTCTCGTCATTGGTCGAATAATACTTGGGGTGAATATGGGTCTTACATCTGGTCTTGTTCCAATGTATTTAATGGAGATAACTCCGACAAAATATCGAGGATCTGCGGGCACGTGCCATATGGTAAATAATCATAAATAATAGTAATTATCTACGCTTGGTTTCAAGGTTGCTGTTGCATTTTCTGACTGGTTCTCGATGTTATTGGCATTACCTGAGGTCTAATAACAAATTTTCTTTAATAGGGATTTTGTTAGGTATTTGGTGGAGACGAAACATGGCCTATAGCCTTCGGATTTCCCGGCATAACGGCCTTTTTGCTCTGCTGTATTTTGCCATTTTGCCCAGAAAGTCCAAAGGTTTAAGAATTATTCTGAATTGGGAAAATAAGTTTTAGTTTTCATTATTAATCAAACAAGATAGAATTGCAACATTAAACGATATTGGAAGATTAGTGGATGTTCATGAGGGCCAACAAATGTATGAAGATCTAATTAGGGAGAAAACCAATTCGGATGTTAGTTGATCGAATTTACTTAGTATTTAATAATCCAATTTAATTCAAATTTCTAGACCAATGAGAATATATCCGTCTCCTATTTATTCACAAGCAAAGAGTTACGAATGCCATTAATAATCTGCGTATGGGTAATGGTTGCTCAACAATTTACTGGTGCAGCTGCAATCTTTGCCTATTCTACCAATATGTTTTTAAATGCCGGCCTCGAGCCGTAAGACTTTATAACAGTCGGAACTTACTATCAAAATTTATTTTCAGTCAAATTGCACGATTCAGCACCCTTGGGATCAGCATAATTTACTTCTTTTTTGCATGTTCATCAGTTCACCTTATAGAACGAAAGGGACGACGAGTATTATCACTTTTCCAGCTGAGTACAGTAACTGCTTCGTTAACGGCTATGAGCATATTTACATGGGCACAAGCTTATTATAACGTTAGAATTTGTTTTGAAAAAATTCGTTAGATTATAAATTATTCTAAATCTAATTTAGATAAAGCTGGCTAGTTATGGTGCAATTGCCGCATTACTTGCTTACATGTGTGGTTATGGAATTGGAAGTCCAATACCTTGGATGATTGCAAGCGAAATATTTCCAACTAAAGTTTTTTAACAATTTTAATGATTTGACATATTAAATTATAGTATCGTTCAAGTGCTGTTACTATAGCAATTTCAGTAGCTTGGAGCCTTGTATTTATTATATCGCTGGCTTATTTACCATTTAAACAGGTACAGATGACCTTCATCCTTATTTATTCCATGTAGGATTAAAGTCCATGGTTCCATATCTTAATATTAAGATCTTATTATTCATTGATATGTACAAGCTCCTCATTGTCGTATACACATTTAACAGGGTACAGCCAGGTAGTCACGCGGTCATAAAGGCGCAAAGCCATAACTTGCTTCAAGATTTCCGAATCTTAGCAAATTTAGTATTAAACGATTCCTCTGATCGAACTAAAGAGATCAGTACTAAAATTGATAAATTTGATAATTCATATTTTAGTGGGTCGGAGTTTCCGCAAGCTACCTACCGTTCATAATCGTGAGTGCAATAAGTACTTGTTTTGTCTACTTTCTGTTACCAGGTTATTTATTCAACCTCGTAATTAAAATTTGGAATTACAGAAACTAGAAACAAACATACAAACGAAATTGCTCAAGACATACAATTGCGATCCGATACAATTCGGCGCTATTCATTAAACATTCTTCCATCTGTAGGTTCTTCAATGGGGTAGGTATAATTGAAGATTATATGTATAAGGCACAATATACCGTAATCGGTAGGGTCTGCTTATAAGTTGGACTTCATAAGATATATGAATAGATATAGATACTGTATCGTTTTATAATAGCGTTGAGCTTAAAATTAATTTTTTCCATAGAATTTTGTCTTCAAATGAAGCTAGTGAAGATTCAGTAGAATCTCTTTATAAGTATGAGATCCATATTAGAGACCGACAAAATCGAACTTCCGCGATTCCGATTCAGGATTTTTATCCCGGATAAATCCCGGATCACGAAGGATCCCGAGACTCAAAAAATCCGCGTTTAGTGATCGGGATCCCGAAATCCCGTATGGATCCCGTCCCGTTCTGTCTCTAAGCCATATGACCGTTGAGCTTAAAATTAATGTTACGCTTAGAATTTCTCCTTCAAATGAAGCTAGTGAAGATATGCGGCAACATTTGATACCACGAACAAAAAGTTTCAATTCTCCATCTACTCCACCTTATAAATATTCTTCTTTTGCTTTCACACCACCTGGCGAAACAAGTAAAAACTTTTTAACAAAATTTTGGGGCCAGAAAAGATAATTTTAATGGGTAAATTATTATTGAAGCTGTATTTATTTAAAATGAATTTTATACTTTTGTAAAGCATATAGCTATTTAATTCCTAAAGCTGTGGAGTAGGCGGCGTGGTGTAATGGCTAATACATCGGTCCGGTCTACTGAAGATGCTGGTTCGCTCCCAGCTGAGGATTAACCTTTTGCACTAGCTAAAGGAGAGAAATAGCTATAGCCCAGCTGCTTTACTCTTTGTAAATACTTTGATGAAAATTAAAAGAAATTTATGTAAAGTGTTAAATTTTTGAAAAGATGTTACATACAAGATGAACTTGAATAAATTAGTCAAGTTTAGTGAACAAGTTTGACCACAACTAGTGGATGTTAAATTAGAAATATAGTAAAATTACTGAATAAGATAAAAAAAATCTCAGGAATATCAAAGAATAATACAGCATTCATTATTCTTCTTTTTGAAACTCTCATTCAGGTCATAATTATAGTGTTTGCCAGGAGCTCTTTCAGGTGTCGTTGGTTTATAAGGATTATATTCTTCATTAAAGCCGGTACCTTCCTTAATAGTATACCCAACCAAATGCTTGTCTTTTGATTTGCGAGAACGATAGCTTGAGTGAGATGATGAGCTTGAAGAACCTTCCTATAAAAATTAAATTGAAGGAAAATTAAAAAGATGTGATAATTACCGATGTTTTAAATGAAGTTGATAAATCATTTTTCGATTTGAATGATGAGCTTGAAGTACCTTTCTATAAAAATATTGAGAATTAAACCAAACTAATATTATTATGCTAATCTTATACATTCGGACCTTACTAATAAGGTTGGCGGATAGTTGGAAATCTTCGGATATCTGGATCAGGTATCCAAACCGAAATTTTCCGGATATCCGGCGTTTTTCGGATCCATACCCTTACTAACCAAACCTCTGGGTTTAAAACAGCTAAAATTGGTTTATCTATTTTTTGGTTATCGCCTAGGCTGTACAGAACGCAGTGTTCTTTCATTATTTAGTTTTAGTTTTCTGCGATAAAATTTTATTAAACCTCTTCTAATAAAATTTCAATTTGAGATTATTACCCTGGTTTCAGATTTCATATTAAATGGTGTTAAATGAATGTCATTTCCTAACTCTTCTTCTTCATCATCTTCGTCCATCATTCCAAAATCTTGAGTCTGTCCAAATTTAAGGCCTCGAAAACTTTTGCTCACAACGCCTTGATTACTATTAACGATGTTTCTACTATTATCATCAAACGAATTATTTATCATTGAAAAAGTGAAATTGAATATCAAGGTGAAGTAAATTATATTACATATAAAATTTAGAATCATTTCGAAGATAATTAAAGAAAAATGAAAAATTTTTCTAAATTTTAAATTTTAAAACAAATATTTTGTATTTTTTTGAAAATGTGTAACGCGTAGGAATATACAAAATAGAAAAAAAGGACAAAGCATCTGTAAAGTTAAAGCAAAGCTTATCAGTAAAGTCGTCAAGGCTGCAAGATCTTGTTGAATAAAATTTAAGTAGTGTAGGGATGATTCACCTAGCAGCATTTAAAACGCTTAGGCGGGGGTTAAACGATCTAGAAAGGAAAAAGAGAAAGCATTAGTCGATGCCCCGGTAGCTCAGAGGTAGAGCTTCTGCATATAGTGAGCGAAAGCACCTAGCAACAACTGGCAGGTGGTTGCAGGTTCCTGCCCGGTGGCTAAACTTTTGCAAACTCTTTCTGTAGAATAATTTTAAACAAGATCTCGACGCTCAAGGATAAATTTTATAAGTTGCAGCAATTCATGAAAAATTACGTGAAAAGCTTCAAGGCCTTTATAACTATAAGGACAATATTTTTAAGGTAAATAAAAAAAATTAACTTAAAAAATGAATCGCTTTTCCATTTATAAGTCTCTTAAATATATCGTTAAACATATGTAGAGTGCAATTGCACTTTAAAAATACAAGGCTTTACATTGCCTGCACTCTTAAAATTAAAATCGAAAAAATTAATCGGCGATCTCTTTGATTAAAGTGCGTTAGACGGCGATGTCTTTGATTAAAGTGCGAGAATCATAAATCACAGGCAAAATTATTAATAAATAACAATGCACTTTGGCTCTTGTCCAGTTTATGCGTCCCATGAAAGTATATGCGTCCCATCAACAAAAAATTGAATATTTCTTGGTGTTACAAAGTAGGGGTATGGTTCCAAAGCATTTCTTCATATTCGGGATCTACGTCCACTGGGTCTGGGACCATTCCTTACCCTATACCTCGAAATTTCTAAAAGTTAAAATCGTTTTTCTGAAATTTTTAAAAATTGGCTATAACTTTCAGAAATTTCGAAGGATAGGGTAAGGAACGGTCCCAGACCCAGTGTGTCGCAGACCCGAGGGCCTGCGACGTAAGTTTGGCAAGTTGCCGCCAAAGATGAGTAGACGTTGGATCCAGTAAATTGACCATTTTGTTTTGCCGGGCTTGCTGGTGCCTATGAGCCGGGGAGAACCCCTAAACTCGGGAATTTAGTCGTTGAGGCTACCTTAAAGTAAATAATTGGGCGGGAAGACTCGTTATAATAATTGAAGTACTTAATAATTAATTACTAATTTTAATTCAAGAATAATTACTAATTAAGAAATAATTTATTTAAATTAATAAAATACATTCATATTAAAAATACATAAATAAAATTATAAGTTTATTTAAAAGGGAAGGGACAAGAAAAAGGGAAGGGAGGAAAGGGAAAATTAATTGTGAATCACATTATTCCTCCTATTAATGATTCCTTGTGAAGAGTCTTCTTTTCTTTAAATAGACCAGGCCAGAGCATGCAGAGTATTCGCGGCTCTGTGCATTTGCCCATTGAGCAAAGGTCGCTTCTCAGAGAGTGAGCGACATAGCCATTTGATTAGAAGAGCCATTTGATCACCAGTTGAATTAAAGTCGTTAACTCTGAGAGTTTCGACATAGCGGAAATTAATCCATTACTAGAAAGGTTAATAGTCACAAACTCTGAGAGATGTGACTTGACTATAAACTTTCCATAAATATGTTTGTGTGGGAAAGACAATCACTCGAAGAGAGATTGACAATATTTATTGTAGTCTAGCG
This sequence comes from Meloidogyne enterolobii, assembly GCA_963681835.1. Classification (NCBI taxonomy): domain Eukaryota; kingdom Metazoa; phylum Nematoda; class Chromadorea; order Rhabditida; family Meloidogynidae; genus Meloidogyne; species Meloidogyne enterolobii. The sequence continues at coordinate 110,154 of CAVMJV010000176.1, read as the reverse complement.
GGAGTATTTCACAACAAAATCTCCTTTTCTGGAGGTGCGGGACCGGGTATAGTGTATCAAAATTACGGGGAAAACCAATTCCCATACGCCTCGATAATAATCAGGGAAAAGAAATTTATTTCCCAATAAAGCAAGTGCTTTCATTGTCGGGTCTCCGACACACTCCCCCCTTTCGAGAAGATGCCAATTCCATATTGTGCCTGTTGTATTACAATTCCTTTCTGTGTTTGTGTATGATCAATCTCCTAAGTAGTCCTTAAAACTTGCCAATGAGGATCATCAGAAACTAATCCTCAAAATAAACTTAACTTCAAAATTTTCCTTTTATTTATCTCCATTTGAATTTATTTTTTGTTGTATTTCTCAAACACATAAATTTATTTCCAAATGTCCGAGAACGTAGTTCAACGGACAAATTTCCAATTTCTAAGATATCCTTTGAAGGGAATGTTGCTTGATTGTCTATCGATTTATGGATACTGCAGAAGGCTTCAAGCAAAGATCCACTTCTCTATCTTCTCCCCCCTTTCGAGAAATAGAAAAATATAAGAATATTTTCATATTCGTTTTCTGTTGTTTTAAAAAACAAATACTTTACTTGTTTTATTGATTCTCGTCGATGTTGCAGATAAAAAGTTTCAAGTCAATCCATTTACTCAACTGTTCGATAAGCGGAGCTTCCGAACTTCAATTAACTATATTTTGCAAATATGCAAACCATGAATTGATTGAACAATCAAACATAAATTGTTGCGTAATTTGTCCGAATTTATTAGATGTAAATTACAGTGAATCCCTTTTTATTTGTCCACACATTTGAATGTATAGACTGAAGTTCAAAAGTCACAACTATTGATTAGCACAATTACGAGTTTTATCTATTACAATTGTTCTTTCTGAATCCGGTAAGCGTAGCTTCCGGACATGTTTGGGTCATTCATCTATTCTTATTGAGTTGAATTCTTTTATCTGCACAGAGTGAGTTGTGAAGACGTATAACATAGATGTTCCATTCTTTTCCGTTGATGAGGATTTTTTGTCAACGAGTTTCGTTTTCTATGTAGTTGTATGTTGATTCGGATGACTTTCCATTATGCGGTCCTACAGCTAACTGTGAGGACATGAAATATTTATGTAGAGATGATTCCACTATTTTACTCATATCATTTATTTGTCCAAACAGAACTGTGAGGACGACAACTTTAATCTTATAATCTCGTTGTTGAGAAAATTTGTCCACACAGGGAACTGTGAGGACGATTAGTTTAAATTTCCTAGGGCTACACTTCTTTTCAAATACCTTTTGCTTCTGTTGTCCGCGCAGAAGACTGCGAGAACAACAATTTAAATGTTGCTTGGTCCGTTGATTCCAACTATTGAGTTTGTTTTGTCTTCACAGAAGACTGTGGGGACCATTAGTTACAATGTTAAAGTTGTTACAATTTATCCAATAATTTTCGCATCCGTTGTTCACATAGAGAACTATGAGAACGTGAATTCTTCACAAATAATTATATTGATTGCAAATATCCTTTTCTTTCCATTTCTTATTTTCCAAAAAAATTTTTTTTCTTTTCTTTTCTCCTGCTGTCCTCGCAATTAAATGTGAGGACTTAATTTTGATTGACAGATAATTACATTATTTGCCTAATATCTTTTCTTCTCTTGTCTACACAATTTACAGTGAAGCTGTTGTAGTTTGTCCAATCCAGGTTAATAGCATTCTCTGGCCAATGTTGATCAAGTGTGTTGAGTTGAATTTGAAATTAAAAAATACATAATGAATTTAAAAATTTAATTATATAAATTACAAATAATGGGTACAAAATTAATAGATAAATATAAATATGAAACAAAGGAAAGATAATTTGAAATTAAATATTAAAATTAAATTTACTTACCTTACCTGATTGTTCCGTATTTGTATTTATTCCATGTTGCATAGAGAGATGTTTCATTTTGTGTAATTAATGGATAGTGTTGTCTTTATTTTGTCGCAATATTCGCTGTTAGCCAGTAACGAGATAAGACTAACGTAACACTCTGGAAGTAGTTGTGGATAAAGCTGCCAAGATGAGTTGGGTTGTTGGTCTCCGAGATTTCTTTTAATTCTGATGCTGAAGAATCAATTTTATTTGATAGTTGTTTGTTCATGTCGGTCTTAGAAAAGATACCGACTTAGTTTTTTAGTTGGCCCTAACCTAAGGACGGGCTTCTGTATCTCTACCTTTAGTAGAAGTCTTTGTTTCATGTTGTAGACCATAAGCCATTTTGTAAGATATCTCCTCTTGGACTAGTTGTTTTAATTTGTCTCTGAAAATTTTCGTGTTCCATGCTGGGTTATTACGTTTGGCTTCCTTGATTTCCTTTAATATTGTATAATTTAATTTGTCCTCCAAAGAAGAACAAATGATAGTATTATTCAACTCGGCTCCGAGATATTCGAGTTGTCTACAAATCAATTTCATTTCAAGTTGAAATTGTCGGACGTCTGAAAACGACCAACAGGGTTTTAGAGCAAGGAATCGTTGAATCAAGTCGTCGGTGATTGCTTCCTTATCATCATATTTCTCTTTGAGCATGTCCAATGCTATCTTGTAGTTATCGGCCGAAGGCCTGAAATAACGGACTAAGTTCAACGCTTCTCCTTCAAAAAGTCCTAATAGGTGATTGAACTTATAAATTGGTTCAATATTAGAATTTCCGACCGTTGCATTAAAGGATTCAATAAACTCACGCCAGTGTCGAATGTTGCCTGAGAATTTCTTTGGTGAAGAAAAAATAGGAAGAGAGACTGGTTGCACAGTTTGATTCAGTGTTTGGTACGTTTGGTTCATGCTTCGATTCAAAATTGTTGTGGAATTACTCCCCTTACATGTTGATTCTAATACTACTTCTCTTGCTGTAAATTTACCTATAAGCCCCATTAAACATCTTCTTGCCTCCAAGGCTTTAGTCATAATAACTTCACACTGATAATCTTCTTGGTCTTTATCGTAGATTCTAAACACACGAACTTTATCTATCTCCGTTGCGTGAGAAAGAGCCGAAGCCCATTCCTCGTCTATCTTATTCATTGCTGCCATTGTCACTTTAAGTTCTTCGAGGTGACCTCGAAGAACAACTAATGTTGATTTAATTTCCGCAAGTTCATTTATGTTGTCTTGTTGTTCTGGTAATGTTGGCATTGATTGTGCCAACAATGAGTTGAGTGTTGTAGCTGCCTTCCTTGTTCGGTTGCTGAGTATGTTGGTCATTTGTAGTTAATTTAAATACCAATTGTTAGCTTAAATTTGGTAATTTAAATTAAAATTTTATTATATTTTAGAGCAAGTCGCGTTAAAATAAATAGAAAGAGGAGAGCGAATAGCGCAGGAGCAGAAAGCGGAATGCGAATAGCGCAGGGGCGAGCATGAAGCGGAATGCAAAAAGCGCAGAGCGTTAAGCGGTTGGGCGCAGAGGCGCGGATTGGGACTCTATGATTAATTTTATAAAGCGGGCGAGAAGCGGATAGGCGCAAATAGCGCGAGGTGTGTACCTAATATAGAAGAAGCTAGCTAGCAGAGAAAGATGTATAGAAGAGTAGAGATGAATAAATAATTGTTAAGTGATTGGTAAATTTGAGCCTAACCATTAAAAGATAAATAAAATTTATTTATTGTTGTTCGCTCTAAGACGATCAACTATGTGTTGTAATTTTTGTAAAGCAACGTTGTTACACTTAGTATAAACAACGAGTGTCTTTGGGAAAGGAAAGCAATTTAAAATTAAAAGAATGCTTAAGTGTTGATAGAAGGAAGATGGGAAAACGGAAGTGGACAACAGAAATAAATAATAAATATTTATTAGAGAGAAGATTAAAAGGTGTAAAGTATGGGAAAGGGGATAGAAATGAAGAGAGTTAAAATATATGTATTGTCCTGAACTTTGGTTGTCGCGTTGAATGTTGTCCACGTAAATTGCTTTTGAGACTCTACCGGCATCTGACAGAAATGTTGAGGCTCAGAAGAGTCTCAACTATTATAAATTATTAAAATTTATTTTGAAATTAAGTGTCATGTCCAGAAGGATCCTGACGGAAATTTTAATTTTTAAAATTTAATATTGTTAAATGTTTAATTTTAATTAAATTTTAAATTTGCCTCACTTAGTTCAATCATTGTGTAAGAAGCAAGCGAAAAAACAATTGTTGGCAGAGGCATAAAAATATAAAATTAGCAGAGTTGAGCAGCAGTCGGGTTATTATGGTTCGGTTGAGCATCAGCCCCTAATTTAGTCGCAGTAGAGCAAAGCAGCGACAGAATTGTTGTTGAGTATATTTATTAAATTTGTGTTGTTCTTTTATGACAGTAACTAGGTTGGAATGATAAATGAATAATTATTTATTATTGTATCTGTAGAAGTGGTTGTCGCAGAGAAGTCCACGGAAAGATCTGCAGTGAATACTCAAAGAGTAATTCACATAAATGACTTAAGTTAAGTCACGAAGTGAGCTTAACAGTAAATTTTTATTTTTTGAAATTAATTCTCTTAAGGAAAATTTTAAAATTATTTTTGGAATTTATAATAAATTAGAATTTGCCTCACTTAGCCCAATCAGTGTGTAAGAAGCGCAAAGAGTCAAATGTCGGCAGATCCATAAAAATATGTAGTAGAAGATTTGGGCAACAGCCGAGTTATTATGTGCCGTTTGTGCATCTGAGCCTAATGTAGTCGCATTAATCAATTTACTAAATTTATTGTTGTTGTCTCTAAGAGACAGTAACTGAGTTGGAATAGTGAAAACCGGAGGTTGTCGCTGAAAAATCCACAAAGACACCTGAAGTGAACACTCAGAGTGATTCACGTTAAATGAAATAAGTTAAGTCACTAAGTGAGCTTAACATTAAAATTTTTATTTTTAAAATTAAATTTCTTAAAGAAAATTTTAAAATTATTTTTGAATTTGTAATAAATTAAAATTTGCCTCAGTGCATATCGAGTCCATACGATTTCGGTGGAAATTGATTGAATTGTTGAACATCCATACAGTAAAGTAAAAATAATGTAGATTGTCTAGGATCCTTCAAATGTAGTTAATTAATTAGTGTCGTTTTTATTAATGCTGAATTAGTCCTGTCTGGGTCGCCATGTGTCGCAGACCCGAGGGCCTGCGACGTAAGTTTGGCAAGTTGCCGCCAAAGATGAGTAGACGTTGGATCCAGTAAATTGACCATTTTGTTTTGCCGGGCTTGCTGGTGCCTATGAGCCGGGGAGAACCCCTAAACTCGGGAATTTAGTCGTTGAGGCTACCTTAAAGTAAATAATTGGGCGGGAAGACTCGTTATAATAATTGAAGTACTTAATAATTAATTACTAATTTTAATTCAAGAATAATTACTAATTAAGAAATAATTTATTTAAATTAATAAAATACATTCATATTAAAAATACATAAATAAAATTATAAGTTTATTTAAAAGGGAAGGGACAAGAAAAAGGGAAGGGAGGAAAGGGAAAATTAATTGTGAATCACATTATTCCTCCTATTAATGATTCCTTGTGAAGAGTCTTCTTTTCTTTAAATAGACCAGGCCAGAGCATGCAGAGTATTCGCGGCTCTGTGCATTTGCCCATTGAGCAAAGGTCGCTTCTCAGAGAGTGAGCGACATAGCCATTTGATTAGAAGAGCCATTTGATCACCAGTTGAATTAAAGTCGTTAACTCTGAGAGTTTCGACATAGCGGAAATTAATCCATTACTAGAAAGGTTAATAGTCACAAACTCTGAGAGATGTGACTTGACTATAAACTTTCCATAAATATGTTTGTGTGGGAAAGACAATCACTCGAAGAGAGATTGACAATATTTATTGTAGTCTAGCGGGAGTATTTCACAACAAAATCTCCTTTTCTGGAGGTGCGGGACCGGGTATAGTGTATCAAAATTACGGGGAAAACCAATTCCCATACGCCTCGATAATAATCAGGGAAAAGAAATTTATTTCCCAATAAAGCAAGTGCTTTCATTGTCGGGTCTCCGACACAGTGGACGTAGATCCCGAACATGAAGAAATGCTTTGGAACCATACCATACTTTGCAACACCAAGAAATATCCAATTTTTTGTTGATGGGACGCATATACTTCATGGGACGCATAAACTGGACAAGAGCCTGCACTTTATAAGTGCAATCAATGAAATATTTTATTTATTACAAAATAGTTAAAATTTTAAAATCCTAAATTATTATTATGAATCAGAGGTAGTCGGAATTCCGATTCTCGACGTTTTTTCCTTCCGGTTTCCGAAAATTTAGGCTGATTTCCGACCTCCGAGTTCTGACTTTTGGATATGAATAAAGTGTCAGAAACTCAAAGTGGATTGCAACAAAATGGATCCTTCTTTATAATCTTTGTCTTCACAGGATCGTGAGAAATAAATTTTGTTTCTCTTAAACTTCTTTTTATTTTAACTCTCTTCTTTAAATCAATTCCAGTCCAAATACGAATAAATTCAATGTTTATTTAATAAGAGGCAATACAATTCAACCCAATAAATGTGGGAATAAATAAAAAGGGGGAATAGCCACAAAAAGAGAAAATAACAAAATGAACGAATTTGGGGAGAGAGAATTTTCTTTTATAGGAACATAAAATGGGATAAAATGTCATTTATTTATTTAAATTAAAGTCATTTGAGTCTGAGGTTCACCACATCTCCACCTTCTAAAAAGACGAGTCCCTCGGCTTTGAATCGGCTGCGAAAGGGTGTGGTTCATAGACGGTCTCTGGATCGGCTCTATCATAACGTCTAATTCTCTCGAAGACAGAGGTCCTAGGGATTCGGTCGCCTAGACCTCGTCCCCTTCGATTTTCAATTCCATGCCAACGGCTTCTAGGAGTTTGATCGCCTAGATCGCGCTCCCTCCAATTTTCCTTGTCACTCGACCGACTTCTAGGAGTTTGGTCGCCTAGACCGCGCTTCCTTAAATCATTTCTCGTTGAGTTCCTTCCGCTTCTTTCCTTTCTCGGAACAACAATTTTTGATTTCACATTTCGAACGCCTAGTTCATGAATTGGCAATTGGGTTGCCTTCAATGTTTCAATTTCGTTCATTTTCGAACGTTTGGCTATTAACCGGCTCTCAACCTTACCACCTCTCCCCTCCTCGTATTTAGGTAATTCCGTCCTCGGAATTATTTCAAGAACCTTTTTTCCTTTTAATTCTCCTTTTGAGTTCGAACATTTTTCAATTCTTTTCATCAAATTCGGCGGTTTTAGCTTTAACCTTTCATTTTTGTCTCTCATCTTCGAAAGCTTTTTCTTTTCATAAATTCTAGAAATTCTCAATTTTCTACCTTCAAAAGACAATTCATTTAATTCAAACTCCCTCTTAATTGAAGCTGGATCACTAAATTCAATGTAACCAACTCCTTTGCAAAGTCTCGTTTGTTTATTTCGAAGTAAACGGACGCCGGTAATTTTTCCGCATTTAGAAAAGTGAGTCCTAACTGATTCGTCCGCAGTTTTATATGGAAGATTTCCTACAAAAATTGACCTTTTCGTATCAAATTTTCGTTTTTGTTCCATATCAATTCGAAGAAAGTTGCTGTTCAATATTTTACTATTTTTATTGGCAATCTTAGCCTTTTCTTTTCCCCAAACACTTCTTTTTTCTTCAAATTCAACTTTCTTTTCATCTTCTTTCAGATTTTCTTCGAATTTCTTCTCCTTAATTTTATTCAACTTTTCATTCTCTTCCTTTTTATCACTTCCAGCTTTATCTTCAAACACGTTGAGTTCTTTTCCAGTGGATCCTACATCATCAAATTCAGCACTTAATGTTTGGATCCGTGTCTTATAAATGACTCTAACAGCATCAGTGTTTCGATCTCCATTTTCGTTTCCAACCGGGCCTATAGAATTCTTTATAATCTCTGCTTTATCTTCATGTTCGGGAATTTTCTTAAGCTCTTCTTTAAGTTCCAAAATATTTATCCCACAAAAGTTGACATGATTTTCAGGAATTTCGTCGTGGATAGTTATGCAACCGTTTTGAAGTTGATTGCCTGACGGTGGGAGTGCTCTGGTTTGACCATTTCCTCGCCAAACTGCTGTGTTTCGAGATAGCTCCTTAATATTATTTTTGGTATTCAGAAATGTTCTATTGGCTTCAGTAGCAACTGACACGTTATCCTCCACCATATTTTGATTATTTCGATTAGCGAAGCAATCGCGTGCGAGGTGACCTGGCTTTCCACAGTTAAAGCAGGTAATTTCGTTTCGAGGAGAAAAGTTATTATTACGTTGTGAGAATTGCCGGACAGGAGGTTTAGACTGGAAGTTAATATGCCGAGTCGCTTTCTGTGTCGATTCTGCTCTAGCTGCCAGAGACACGAAACTGTCAAAACTCATTCCGTCTTGTCGAGCTATTTCAAGATTGAGTGCCAGGTTTGAGTCACCGATACTTCTTATTAAATGTTTTATTGAATACTCATCCAACAAATTGTTTGTCATCCCTGGGTAAGCTCGTTTGACCAATGATGCAATTCTATTAGCAAGTGAATCGATATTTTCATTCTCCCGTCTTTTAACTCCAGACATGAGCTCGTCGAACGCACAAATTTCTTTTGTGTCTGTTGTTTCAAGAATACGAAGCATTTCGCGTCGAACCGATGAGTAAATAAACGGTGAATTTCCTAACGCGGTATTGAAAGCTCTTTCCGCTCTTCCACTTATTTTAGACTCCAAAGCCTTTAATCGCACAACATCTGATATCCCTTCAGTAGCAGAATCAAATTTTTTGAAAAAAGTCTTAATTTGATCCATACCCTCAGGACCTTTCAAGTCTGGGATTTTGTCTAATGCCCAGGACAAAGACATTCTGTCAAAACTATGCATGAACCCAGCAAAATCTGTTGTGGGTCTTTGACTGTTTTCACTATTGATTGGTGGCTGCGCCACTTGTGTAACAGGCTGTTGGAAATTCTGTTGAGGCTCAGCTTGATGAATATTGTTCATTTGAGGTGGAAAATTTTGCGAGTTATTCGTTGGAATTTGCGAATACTGCATGAACTGTTGGGGATACATGGGCATTAACATAGGAATTTGACAATTTGGGAATTGTGTATACATTTGCTGATTTGGGAACTGCTGTGTCATAACAGGCATGTTCGGAATTTGGAATGGAAAATAAATATTCTGTGGTAACTGTGCTGGCGATGTTTGAGTTTCGTTTGTTCTCAGAACATTTTCTCCCCTTTCACCTTCCACATCAAGAATATCGCCCATTCCTGAATTTTCAATATTAGAAGTTTGATTTTCAGAAGCTTCTAACTCCATTGCTTTGTCTTTTGCCCTATTTCTTGTTAAAACAGGGGAACGGGTTATCATTTAATTCTTTATCGATTACAATTTTGTCTATGCTCACCTAGAGCCTTTGATGAGTTACAAAACAAAAAATCAATTCAAACAGTTTTCAAAATTGTGCCCGCCTAGGGTCTTTTTGTTGAGTCAATTTCTTTGCAGCAAATGAATCGATTGACTGCCAAGGTCAAAATAAATTCAAAATTTTCTCTTCCTTGTTTGCTTCTTTTTGCACCCGCCTAGGGTCTTTTGCAGATTTAAAACAAAGTCGATTTTTCGCCCGCCTAGGGTATTTGTTGAAGAAAATTAATTAAAGTTTTTCACAAAACTTTCTAAAATTAAAAAATTTTTGAGTCGAAGCTCGCCTAGAGCTGTATATGCTCGCCTAGAGCTTTAAATTCAAAAAATAAAAAAATTTGTTGTTGCTCGCCTAGAGCCTTCAAATCAAAAAAAATTCAAAGTCGATCTCGAGACCGTTGAAAAATTTAAGAAAATTTTTCGTCGACAGGAGCGCCACGTGAGAAATAAATTTTGTTTCTCTTAAACTTCTTTTTATTTTAACTCTCTTCTTTAAATCAATTCCAGTCCAAATACGAATAAATTCAATGTTTATTTAATAAGAGGCAATACAATTCAACCCAATAAATGTGGGAATAAATAAAAAGGGGGAATAGCCACAAAAAGAGAAAATAACAAAATGAACGAATTTGGGGAGAGAGAATTTTCTTTTATAGGAACATAAAATGGGATAAAATGTCATTTATTTATTTAAATTAAAGTCATTTGAGTCTGAGGTTCACCACAGGATTATCATGTTTCATCTTGGGATGATTTTCTTCATGCATTTGAATTCCAGCTCGATCCTCTAAGCATTCAAGTTTATTATCCATTCTTTCATCATATTTTATCGTTCTTTCATCGGTAAGCGAATTAATGCCTCGATGCTTTTTTTGTTTTCCCCTTTTCAAATGTCTCGATGGCACTTCATGTCCTTTATAGTAAGTTGATTTAGGGACATAAAATCCCTTTCTATGATTTTTATACGTTAAAGATGAAGGCTCATCATCCATTCCCTGATCAAGCATTAAACTGTCATCACGACGATGTCTATAAGGTTTCTTTTTGCCTCTACCAAAATGAGTTGAGTGTTCTGTTTTCATGTTAGCAAATGCTTCAGATAAATTTTCCTAAAATTTGTAATAGAAATTCGGGGTAATAAAACCTAAACTTATGAATTTTATTGTTATATATTTTGTGTTATATGTATTATTTCATATAAATTAAAGTTGGCCGAGATCGGGCTCCTGGTCGGGATCGGGCGGGATTATCCCGGTTTTTTGAATTCCGATCCCGATTTTTGCCATTCCAACTGCGGGATCGGGGTTATTATTCCAAAATCCCAATCCAGATTTTTTTCAAAATTCCGATTTCGGCCAACTCTAGTATTAATTTAACGAATTAAACTCATAACTCGGTTAGAGTAGAAGATGAACTCCCTTCCTTAAAACTTCTAGTTCTTTCGTATTCTTCTTTAGCAATTTCTTCTTCATCAGAATCAATCACTGAGATCATTTGCTTTTCGAATTCTGGTATTTCTGTTTGCAAATTATTTCCAGAGCCTACATTTGATCTCTAAATTAATTTGAAAATTCTTGTTGGAATTGCAAATTTTATGAAAATCTTTCATGGCATTTTGTCCTTAAAGCCAAGGTGACCCTTTACCACCTTTAGGGGGCTTTTTCCCTCTTTTTGGCTAATTTCGCACCCTTTATTCCCCCTTTCTGAGAGGCCATGAACTCTTTTGGTGATTTGGAAAGGGTCACCCTGCTTGAAGATTAAAAATATACAACTTACCGAAGCATTAGATTCATATCCTGTTCCACAACTGCCTACAGATTCAACAAAATTTGAGAATCTAGGGGTTGGAGGATCTTGGTCGTCATTGTGATAAGGATAACCAAAACCGGCATATTGGGTACCAGAATAATTACCAAATCCCTCAAAACTTTGTCTTTCATTCCCATGACTTTGTCCAAATTCATCATCCATAGAGGAAACAAAATTAAAGAAAAATAAGGAGATAACGAGGTGAATTAACATTGTTGACATTTTAAATTTAATTTGGGGTTGGTTTCCAAAGGATTTCACCATTTTCGGGATCTACGCTCACTGGGTCGTGGACTTTTTTTACCCTATCCCACAAAATTTTTGAAAGTTATAGCCAATTTTTTAAAATTCCAGAAAAACGATTTGAACTCTTAAAAATTTTGAAGAATAGGGTAAGAAACGGTCCTAGACGCAGTGGGCGTAGGTCCTGAACATGAATAAATTTTTGTTAGTTGGTTAAAAATACCGTATTGTCTCTAATACAAGCCCTGGGCTTGTATTTTTCAATACCCCCTTCGAGTGAGCTTATAATAGGACATGGGTTTTATTTTTCAATACCCCTCATTGGGTGGGCTTCTATTAGGGCATGGGCTTCTATTGGAGATGGGCTTCTATTAGAGACAATACGGTAAGTAACTTCAAAAAAATTTAAACAAATAAAATTTTCAATTACTAGGATTTAATTAAATAATATAAAAATAGCATAATAATTTAAATGATAATTTGCGAGTTTTTGACTTATTTTTTAAGGGCAACTTGTCGAGCATTTTAATTTTTAAGCAAGAGGATTCATTAGCAAAGTGCATGGCGGGAAATTTTCTTTGAATTTAAATAAATAAAGTGCATCCACAACGTGAATTTAATAAACAAAAATCAGCACGTGAATTTAATTTGGACAAGAGCAATGGCATTGAAACTGATGTTTGTTTTTGTTAGTTGGTTATAGGGTTGAGGTTCGAATGGGACAACGTTCGAGTAATTTTTTCTGACCTCATTTTTATTGGCCCAGACCGACCGCGTCTTTTTGGGCTTCATTTTTATCGAATCGGGCCGACCGAGTCTTTTTCGGGTCTAGAATTCAGCCTAGGCACAAATTACATTATATTCCCTAAGGATAGCAATTGGGGCACTCTTTCCATCACTATTCAAACTCAATCAAAAATTTGGTCAACTCGAAACATTAATAGTATTTTTAATATTTTAATTTCTATATTATATATTTAATTTCTTTAATTAGTTGCAAAATTTAATAAAAATGCATTTACAATTTTTTATAAATAAAAATCAATTTAAAATTTTGCAATAAATTTTTAAACAATGAATGCGTAGGTGGCCGGAAATGCATTCTCGTGGGTAATTTTAAGTCGTCCAAGGCTAATAAATATCGCTTCTCCCTCCTTGCTTCTTCATTTATTTGCCTCTATGTTTCTTATTAAAAATCTTTGAAAAAATTTAAAATTCCCGTCAATTCCTTAAAGAGTTTTGAAAAACAAAAGTAACTTACCGTATTTTCTCTAATTGAGCGGCCGGCCGCTCTATTCACAATCCGCTCTCAAAGAGCCGCTCTATTGGATACACCGTTCAACTAGATACGACCGCTCAATTAGAAAAAATACGGTATTTATAAAACAATATTCATTATAAATTTGCCCAAATCTACATAATAATAAATATAATTCAGGATAACAACTAACATAATGTTATTATTAAAGAATATTTTAGTGATTTTATTATTTAGCTTCAGCTGGATCAATGTTGAAGGAATGCTGGGAGATCAACAAAATGCTCCGCATAGGGGCCACAATGTAAAAAATCTTTAAAATATAATTTTAAGAGTTTTTATCTATACAATTACAAATATGGAAAAGTATTTGGATACAGTCTTTACATATTGCACTAATTTTTCAATAGTTTTTCAATTTAAATTTAGAACAGAGCTGCTGATCCAATAGTACCACATCGAGGTACTGTTGCTGGAACGGGAGAAAATGTTGGATATCAACGTCAAGACGGAAATTCAGAAATGTCAATCGACCCACCTCGACATGCTGTTTATCGCCGTGGAGAGCTAATCCCTGGTAACCGAGAGCAAAATGGAAATGTCGAAAATCAACGTGAAGACGAAAATATCGAACCGCCTCGACGTGCTGTTTATCGTCGCGGAGGGCTAATCCCTGCAAACCGAGGGCAAAACGGAAATGCCGGAAATGGAGGTGAAATCATGAATGCACGTCCAAGAAATGTGGGTTAACATTTTTCCTAATTAATTTTTAAAATGTGTTACATAAAGTTCGAAATGTTCGTAAAAAAGATATTAAAAAGCAAAAAAGCTTTATGAGAAATTCAGTTAACTTGTTTGTTAAATTTATTATTTTAAAATTAAGATCCAAAGAGCATTAAGAAGGGCTGCTGAATATCGAAGTACAACTGTGAGTTTAATTAAATATAAAATATAAGAGTTCAATTTTCAAGACTATTTTTATGACTTTATAAGATAAAGTCTTTTAAAACTAGCCGAACATTAAAGTAAAATCTCGAGTAGAGCAATAAATAACGTAGAAGAAAAATTCAGGGGAGCAGGCCGATATACCGCGAGCCCAATCCGGGACGCCCTGGCATGGTTCGATGCTCCTTAAAGAGCTAAAACAAACTATACCAAAGCCTCCCGGATTCGACAGTTTTGAACAAGGTTATAGCTCGGCAGTATACTGGCCTCGCGGTATATCGGGGTGTACCCAAGATTCAGTTCATTTATTTAATATTAAAATTATTATTTAAAAATTTCATAAATAGGAAGACGATGACTATGCAGAAGCGGTCGACTTCTTGAACAACTAATATGTTTATGGCGTGCTCCAACGAAGTTTTAAAAAAGATGTCCTCGCCTAGAATTTGCAATCATGAAAATTTACCTTTTTCAATCATTCAAATTTCTTTTCACAAAACACATTCGATTTTTCACTATTTCAACAAAAAATTTAGATTAGCATAAATTCAGTCAATTTGCTTGTTAAATTTAGTATTTTAAAATTAAGCTCCAAAGATAAACAACACATACAAAAATAAACAGTTTTTAGACGGTTGCTGGGAGTCAACAGTTGCTACTCAGATTTCCAGCATTTAAATCCGACCAAGTCTCAATACTAGCATAAAAACGCGTGAAAATTTTTTGCCAAAATTTTGGGCCCAGAAAAATAATGTTTACACTCTGTAACAAAATGATAGCGCCACCTAGTTTTTATCAATATTCTATTATTGGTGCCGTATTTATTTAAAATAAATTTTATATTTTGTAATTATTAATTTGAACATTGCAATACATTTGTGATAAATTTAAATTTATTTATGGAAATGCTAATTTTTTAAAATGTTACATAATGTACTTGGGATTACTTAAAATCAGTCTAATTTATAATAAAACATCTTTTATCGAAAGAAATATCAAAGAATATTGCAGCATTTATTATTCTTTTTAATATTCTTATTCATGTCATACTTGTAGTGTTTGACAGGTGTTCCTTCAGGTGTCTTGGGATTATAATGAACTTCAGTATTTTCGTTAATTTTCTTAACTTTATGACGATTATTTTTTGACTTTCGAGAATGAGAGTTTGAGAGTGTCTTGGATGATGAGGTTGAAGAACTACCCTATAAAATTGAACTTTAGAACAAAATAAGAAGAAATGGATTATCATTTAGATTTGTGATTATTACCGTCGTTTTAAATGAATCTGAAAACTCAAATTTTGTTTTGTGAGAAGAGGTTGATGAACTTTCCTATAAAATTATTGAAAATTATGACGAACTAATATTATAAAATTTTAGCATTCTAGCCTTACTATGTACACCTCTAGGTCTAAACATGTTAGCTAAAATTTGTTGTGAACTGTGAAAAAGTGGTGTGAAGTGATGTGTAACTAGATAGAAATTGTTTATAAGTGGGGGATACCAAAACTTTGGGGGCTTATAACTCGGTCCACGGTACCATTCAGCAAAAATGGTGAGGATTTTACAACTAAACTAGAGTATGATCTATCTGTCTACAAAATTTCATTTCCGAAGTCCCACGGACACTCAGGCACTCTCCTTTGTTAGTCACTCTAAGCTTCGTCAATATCTAACTTAGTTTTCTGCAGCTAAGATTTTTTAAACTTATTCAATTAAGTACATTTAAGCTTGAGATTATCTCATTTTCCTCTTCTTCTTCGATCATTTCAAAATAACCATTATCTCCAAATTCTAGACCTCGAAGATTTTTCACCCCAAGGCCTTGATTTTTATCAACGATGTCCATTCTATTATCATGGTGTCCAGATTCCTAAACAATTAATTTAAAAATTTAGATTCTTCATTGGAATTGATAGTTTTTCTTGAAATCATAAAAATTAGAGTTGGGGTTTTAGAGTCGGGCCGATGTTCGAGGCATTTTTTTCGGGCCGGCCCGACCGAGTCTTTCGGAACGGGTCGGATCGGGCCCTAACCCTAATAAAAATATTCAAAATACCGAAGCATTCGATTCAAATCCAGTATCACTACTACCAGCAGGTGCCACAAAGTTTGAGAATCTTGGCGTTGGTGGAGAAGGCGGGTAGCCATGCCCACGAGTCCAGTTGAAATCAAATTTAGGATTAAATTCGTGTTGAGGATAGTCATGTGGATAAATATCATATCCATCTAAGCTTTCTCTTACACCTCCATATGTGTATCCATCAAAACTTTCTCTTTCTTCTCCATCCATGGAGGAAACGAGATTCAAGAAAAATAATAAAATAACGATGTGGGTTAAAAGTTTAGACATTTTTAATTTTCCTACAAATTTTATGTCATGTAACATGCTAAAAATACTTATAAATCGGTTAATGTAGAGTAAAGCAGCTGGGCTATTTAACTCCTTCAGCTAGTACAACTGGTTATTCGGCGGCTGGAAGCGAACCAGCATTTTCAGTAGATGGACTGATGTGGTATCCATTACACCACACCGCCTACTGCAAGCAGGGATAAGACGGGTTACCCGAGACCCGACCCGACTTTTTTCTCAACCCGTCCCATCCCTGCTGCACAGCCTTAGGAATTAAATAGCTATATGCTTTACAGTAGATAAAAGTTTTAAACAAGCGTTAAATTAAAGATTAAATTAAATTTTTCAATAATATGTAAGATTTAATTAAATAAAATTATAAAAAATAAAAAACAATTTAAATGAGAATTTGCGAGTTTTTAACTGACTTTTGTATGTAAGGGCGAAACTTGTCAAGCACTATAAAAGTGCATTCATTAGCAAAGTGCATAGCGGGAAATTTTCTTTGAATTTAAATAAATAGAGTGCATCCACAACGTGAATTGTAAATTAATAAACAAAAATTAACACGTGAATTTAATTTGGACAAGTGCAAATTTATTAAAAAAGACTGCCGCCAAAATCAAATGGATGATGCCCTTTAGTGAATCAATGAATTGTTTACATTATCGGTTTAGAAACATCTAATATTTCGAATTCCAGAATATTCCAAATTCCGTAACTGGATATCTCGGTATCTGTCTGATTAGTACCGCGGTACTACAAGACCGTGTCGAACATCTATTCAGACCATCATAATGGTGAGTTGTATAAACTATTATTTATTCATCACCCAGAGCCTGAAACAGATCCAATACATTTTTCTCAATACACTGTCATATTTTACGTTTGGACTGTTCGGCAGAACGACGAATTCGACATCGTACCTTATTGACGTTCACAGAATTTGTTGCTGTCAGAGGTCGACCAGTAAGTGGAAGGTACTCAACAGTGCCATGATTCCTAGAAAGAAAATTCTTTAATTTAACCATTTTTAGGCCCACCAGAATTTTTTGCTTGTATAGCTAACAATCCTTTTCGGAATATTAAGACTTTTTACGCACCCTGATTCGCCCTTACGCCTCAATGATTTTATTATTCGAAATTTTTGATAAATAATTCAATTCTTGTCATTATTTCTATTTGCTTCTAAATCAAACACAAATTTGGTCAATTCGAATAAATATTTTTAATATTTTACCTTTTATTTTATATTTAATTTCCTTAATTAATTGCAAAATTTAATAAAAATTTATTTACAATTTCTTATAAATAAAAATCAATGCAAAATTTTGCAGTGGATTTTAAACATAGGTGGCCGGAAAAGCATTCTCGTGGTTAATTTTAAGTCGTCAACAGCTAATAAATATCCCTTCTCCCCCCTTCTTGCGACATTCATTCGCCTCTAAATTTTTGTCTTACCAATTTTTCTTACCCAAATTGTTTTTTTACTCAAAATTTCTTACCAAAAAAACAAATTTCCTCAACAAAAATAGATTTTCAAAACATTAAATAATAAATATCGTTTAAGGATAACAACTAAAAAATACATAATATATAAAAATATAATGTTATTGTTAAAAAATATTTTAGTTATTTTATTACTTGGCTCCATCTCGGGCAATGTTGAAGGAATGCTGCGAAGATGTTTTTCAGTTTCACGAAATGCCGAGGAAGGAAACCGTCTTGTAAAACTTTTTTTTATAATTCCAACTTTACCCAAATTAATTTTTTAAATGAACTGGGTTTCTATTTGAACGGCAGTTCCGTTTGAGCCGCGCTTTGAGAGAGCGCGCTTTGATGCCGCGCTTTGATTTAATTAGTGAAAATAAGATAAGTTAATTTAGGAAAGGTCACCTTCTCTTGTTCATCCTGAAGACACAACTGATGGCCACGGAGAATTAAATCAGGGGAACCAAGAAGATAATGAAAATGTTGTAATAGAACCACCTAGAGGTCAAGTTGACGAAAATTTAGAGCACCCACTTCGACGTGCTGGTGGAAATGGAGGAGAAAGGATGAATCGAGTTCAACTAGGAAATGTGTGTTAATTTTACTTAATATTTATTATTTAAAATTAAATTTATTATTTAAAATTAAGCTTCAAAGAGTCCAGCAAAGGCATCCATCTAGACGTGTAAGTTGCTTGTATTAACAAGATAAACAATTAAATTTTTCGAGCAAGATATTTGACTTAATTCTGATTATTTAAATAAAATATTCCTTAGCGACGCAACAATGCAAACAATAATGTACTCAATCCACAACTACATCAGGAAGAAATGAGCTCTATTTTAGACGCAAGGCGTGATCATATTAGAAATGGTGGTCTTAACCCAATAGCTCCTGGGCCGGTAATTATAAACGTTTTTTAGTTTATAAAAGAGGGATAACAAATAATAAATATAACAAATATGTATATTTGTTATATTCAAATAATTATAAAGAATAGAATTTAAAGTTACGGCGAAGATGAATTAATTCTAAATTAATTTTGTCGTAAGTACGTTTTATTTTTTTAGATACTACAGTCTCCACCTCGACCTTATGACGACGATTCTGTGAGAAATAGTTCAGCTCGCCCTCAATAAATATTTTACATCCAAATTACGGATTTTACCAGGTTAGTTTTTTAACTGATTTTACAATGATCAAAAATAAAATAGAGAACAAACTAAAGATGCTGGTTCGCTCCCAGCTGACGAAACTTCTGCACTAGCTAAAGGGGAGAAATGGCTATATCGAACCTGATTTACAACATAATTAATTGTTCAATTATTAGGCTTAGTTGTTTTATCGAGAACAAGTTTTACTAATAAAAATTAGGCTTAGTTGTTTTATCGAGAAAAAGTTTTACTAATAAAAATACCGTGCTAGCAATAAACTTGAGTTTAAAATTAAGCAAAAGCTCTAATTAAAAATTTAATATATATAGGGGAGTCCATCGCATAGCTTCAATGAGGACGATCATCAATGGAACGGAGACTGATTCGGCGATTGAAAACAGCTAAATTGGGAAACTATATATTGGGAAACTATATTGAAACGATCTGTTTTGGCGGCGCTCGGCCATAACGGCGCAAAGCCATAACTTGCTTCAGGATTTCTAATCTTATCAAATTTAGTAGTAAACGATTCCTCTTATCGAGATAAGAAAGTTGTTATTAAAATTAATATGGGTCAGCATGTTCCAGCAAGTTATGGCTTTGTGCCTTTATGGCTGCGCGCCGTTTTGGGCTATACCCCATTTTGCTTAGTAGAAGTAGCTGTCATGAAATATCAACCCTTTCTGTCCTTAAAATTTCTTTTTTTAACAATTTTCACAAAATTTCTTGAAACATTTATATAGTTTGCATTTTTCACTATTTTAACCAAAATATTAGATTAGCATAAATGATGTTATTGTTGATGTTATTGTTTTGATTTATTGTTTGCAGAAAACAACATTAGATTCAAAGTCAAGCAAAAGTGCATACACATGTTTTAATTTGTTAATTGCGCGAAAAGCTTTAATATTTCAAAATACTGTCTAGTCTAGCTAATAAATCAAAGTGAAGAATAATTTTAAAAGTAATAACTCCATTATTTCCTTGAGTAATTAACCGAATAATTAATGTTTCCCCCTACTGCCAGAGGAGGTAATTAATCAAATGAGGATGAACGTGCTGTAGGTAATTTGAAGGAGGTTAGTGTACAACATCTCACTAGAGGCATGTTCGCAGATTTTACCAACTGTATTTTCATCAATAAAAATTAAAACCTAACTTAAGCATAGGCTTACGTAACTTAATCACGAGTTAAGAATGAATAATAACTCATTCGAAGGGGCTCCTCGAGCTGAGTCGAATGATTCAAAGCGGTTTGGAGCGGGACCTCGACTAAACTTTATCCGTCAATAACATACGCCAGTTATATTTCTCATATAGCCGTTTTTGCATAACCCCGTATAATCCTTTAGCGGCAACTAAATTTGAATTTTTAAAATGCTCTTTTAAATTGATTTATTTGATTTTATTTTGCCGGAAGTCGGCATTTAAGCAAAGGGCAAAAAAGAGATAGACGATAGACTGTAGACGATAGGCTAGACATTTACATACATATTAAAGCTTCTCGCAAAATTTTATAATTGCTCATAATATTTAAACATGCATTTATAATTATTAAAAAGTTTGTTTATTACCGCACTTCTTCGAATCTTTCCCATTTCTCGAATTGCGTTTTGAGAGTTTCATCCTCAGATTAATTAAAAATGCCTACTATCCCTTGAAAACGATTTCCTTAGCTTTTAATGCAAATTTTTCCTAAGAAAATCACCTTTTGAGACTTCGGATTCTGATAAGGATTGCTTTGCGTTTTCGGAATTTTTTATCTTCCATTATTTGATAGGTTAATTCAGAGTTTCATCTTCAGCTCAATTAAAAATGCCTACTATCCCTTAAAAAGGTTTGCCTCGGCTTTTACTCTTATTTTAAAACCCCTGCTTCTAAGACCTCTGAATCAGCTAAGCTGTACCTTTACGGAATTCATGTACCGTATATACTCTTTTAATTACCTTTGTTAAAAAATCCCCTAAAATTCTAGCAACTTGGGAGTTTATCAATTTCTATTCATGAACTGCCCGAACCCCCAAACTATTTTATTAATTAAACATCTGAATTAAAAACAGCCTTGATGTCTGCGGCGTCAGGGCGTTTGACTTGCTAAAGGCGCATCGCCCTTTTATCTTTTTATTATAGCCTTTCGAAATATATTTTTGAAAATTATAGAGAGTCATGCATGTAAAGTGCATCTCGAGTGTCGCATTATTCAAAGAAAAAATTGATTTACTCAATTTTTTGCCCTTTTTTAAATCTCCACTCTTGCTTTTATTTATTATTTTTTATTTTTGCCAGTCGATTTTGAAATAATTAAAATTTATTAAAACATTTTTTAATTAAAATCTATTGAAAACTTGTAAATTTTGCTATAATTACTTAATTAAATGTTTAAATTTCCCGTTAGTTTCTAAGAACTTTTAAGTAGACGGATTATTTTGGCGATTCGCTATAAGCTAGTTAATTCCTAAGGCTATGCAAGGGGCGGTGTAATGGATCGGAATTACCGGGCGGTAAAATTTACATCATAAGAAACGATTACAATAAGAAAAATACCAGACGCTCTTATGATACGAAAATACCTCTGGGTAGGGGTTAAATGACCTGGTTAAATGACCAAGTTGTTATGATACTTTTTTAACAACATGCTCCTATGATACGGGCTCTGAAGTAAAAATAGCTATAATCCAGTTCTTTTCTACACTTTTTAGAATACCTAGCTACAATATACATAGTAAACAAATCAGAAATTACCTTATAATATTCTGGTGACAAATCCCATCCTTCTTTTTATTTGCTCTAAGCTTGTTAAGTTCTCGGCTGATCCTGAATCTGGCTGGCACCAACACCTTAATATGACTGAGAATAATCATGTATATTACTATATTTTAGAAAAATTCTCACTAAATGATGAAGCTTATTTATCCAAAAAATTATTTTTCTTTTGTTATTATGTTGGTAAGTGTTCTTATTGTGTCAAGATCAATTGTTGAAGCACGTCCAAAATTTTGCGGACTCGGAGGTCAATCATCAAGAGAATTCAGAAGACAGCATGTAAATTTTTAAAGTTACTCAGGGCACTTTTTGCATTCTAACCTCAGTTTTACCCCTACTCTGTGGCTATATAATATCGTAGTTAACAATAGAAAGAGTTAGCAAAAGTTTAGCCACCGGGCAGGATGGCTAACCTGCGACCACCTGCTAATTATTGGTAGGCGCTTCCGCTCACTATATGCAGGAGCTCTACCTCTGAGCTACCGGGGCATCGACTAATGCTTTCTCTTTTTCCTTTTTAGATCGTTTAACCCCCGCCTAAGCGTTAAATGCTGCTAGGGGAATCATCATTACACAATAATGGGTCTTTAAATACCTCTATAAGCCCCCCCCTATGTAGTGGTCAACCAAATCCTAAAAAGACATCTTTAATTGATATTTAGTCTGTCCATCCAGAGAATGTTGCAGGAGCACCTGTCAACACCAGATCATTATCTCTAAATGATGCGGCATTTGAACCTCGTAGAAGGCGAGTAAATGAGAGAGAAGCTATCAACCTCCAAGACCATGCAGTAGTCATTGCTCCACCTCCACTGCTTGCACCACCGCCTTCACCAGCGCATGAATTTCATATGGATCAACATTCCGATGGTGTTCAAACTCCAGATGATATGGTAGTTAAATAATTAATAAATTTGGGATAGAGTGGTTTAAAATTTAGTAATGCTATAGCCTTTTCGTGGGTTTACGAATATTATTCTGCTTACAAAAAAATATTTTCGGTAATACTAGTCAATGTAAAATTGGCTGAGAATGGATTTTGTATATTTACACAGGCATCCTACCTGAATTAATTTTTATTTACACAATAAATATAATTACATTATTTATAAAACAAATACATAATTACACTAACAAATAAGAATGTAATAATATATCACAATTCAGAATGTAAATTCATCACCAGTTTCAACTGTTAACGAGTCAACTTCAGGACAAATTCAGGTGGAAAAAGAAAACACTACACTTGATAAGCAAGCGAAATTTCTTGAAGAGCAAAAAAGTAATTATCCATCACTATATAAAAAAGAGGTAAAATATTTTTAAAAATTTGGAATTTTCAAAAGGCTCCGAAGGACAGGCACATCGAAAAATTGTAGAAAACTGGGTCTGGGGTCTAAAAATCTATCATAATCTAAGTCATAAACATTGTGTTTTCTTCAATTCTTTACAAAATTCTAGATAAAAGAAGAAGTGGAAGAACCTCCGCAGCCCTACTCTTCTGATGATGAAATCAGTCTACCAAGCATAAAAAATGGAGATGGAAGCATTTCAACCAGCGAAGAAGAAACTATCGAAAAGAGTCCATCTAGTGTTTTGTATTCACCTAAACATATCTTCAAAGATAAAAAGGTTCGTTCAATTATTATTACTTTTTATGCTCAAAATTCCTTGGATAGGGAGTGAAAGAACCATCATGGAATGAGCCCAGAAGCTACCATCTACCCAGGGGCTGTAGTATAAGAACGTGGTTGCTGATTAGGTGAACTACCAGCGCCCAACATTTCCCCCATAATTTTATAAGAAGGGAGAAATGGACGAAAAGAAAGACCATGTTCACCTAACCATCATCTTATAATTACGCCCTCAGAAATCGGTCACAAATGTGAAGGTCGAAGTCGGAAAACCCGAGGATTTTTATATTTTATAATATATTGAAATACTTTAAGCCCAAAACTATCAATAACAAAAAAGAAGAACATCAAAACAAAGATAAAAGCAAAAGAAAAATCATGAAAAATGAGAAGATAACAAAAAAGGTGAAGATAGCTTCTGCCAAAACTGAACCAGTCACATTTCCAAATCGTCTTCGCAAGATAAATCCAAAAGTTTCTCCATCTGAAGAAGATCTTTTGAAACTTATTTTGGCGAAGAATACAAAAACACGTAGAGATAACGAACCCAAAATCATAAGAAACAACAGTTGCTGAGAACTTTGCTAATTATGCAGTTGAACCTCAATTGTCGATTTAACTTGGGCTGAAAATAATTTTAAATCGAGTGTATCCTTATTGGGGAAAATGTATCTTATACGAATGTATCTCATACAGATGTAACTAACTAGAAGCCGGCACTAAATAGAGATCTTCTAACTAACTAGAGAACTTCTAACTAAAGACCGGCAAAAGAGAACTTCCGGGATACCGAGTCGGGATTTATTTTCTTAATTGACGCCGGGACGGGATCCCGAGGGATACATCCCGAAAAAATCACGGATCCCGAAATTAAAAAAAATCCGGGATTTACGGATCGGGATTCCATAAAATCCCGTGGGGATCTCTACTTATTCCAAAATTCAACCGAATTTTAAATATAGTGGCACGCCCTTTCGATGACATTTTTTATGTTGATAAATAAATAAAATATATAATTGAGGTTCGACTGTAAAAGATTTATATTCACACTTTTATATACTCATTATTTCGGGAGGATTATTCCTATTTGGGTAAATTTTTACAAATTTTTTTAAAATTTTTTTCTAAATTGTTCCTGAAACATTTATTAGATTTACGAGCCTGTTTTTGAATTTTTTTGTTTGTTTGTTAGTTGATTTTAATATGTACCTATTTTCTGTCTTTTTATTACTAACTTTGCGTTACTGTGGTTTCTCGATTAATTCCCCATGTCTCGGATGAGTTGAACAACAGTTTTCAAAACCGAGTAATTCCCAAGCCCCATATCATACCAAAACTTTAGGCAATTTCTTAAATTTAGATATGGGTTGAGTTAGTATGGGTTGAAATATTAATTCAGCGGGAATTAATTGAGAAATCCAATATTTATTATAATTTTTTCTTGTAAAACATCATTATGTAAAGCTAGCTTATATTATTTTAGCCGATTTAACGTATGATAAACTTATTTTAGAAGGTCTTAAAAATATTCGAAGTGTAAAGCATATAGCTATTTATCTCCTAAGGATGTGCTGTAGGCGACGTGTTGTAATGGCTAACACATCAGTCCGGTCTTCTGAAGGTGCTGATTCGCTCCCAGCCGCCGAATAACCTTTTGCACTAGCTGAAAGATAGAAATAGCTATAACCCAGCTGCTTTACTGAGTGAATTTCTCCATGACTTGACTTAGGACTTCCATGTCGAAATGATTTGTTCAATGTAGTTCAATTGAAGCTTATGTAGTTTAGTCAAAATATTAATTTAGTTTAGTCAAAAAATGTAGTTTAGTCAAGTTAGTAAATGTTGTTTGGTCAAACCTCAATCATGTCTAGAAATAAAATTATGAAATTTAACAATCGGATTAATGAAATTGCCATCTCAACTTCATGATGCTATCAAATTGCGAGTTGCGGATTGCGAGTTGCCGAATCTTTTTTTTCAATTGCGTGCAGCCCTGACCACAGTGCCTCAAACGCAAAGTAAAGTTACTGGCAATATTCTATCAATGGCATATTCCTTTATTCTATTGTTTATGTTTGATACTCCCCATGAAATATGTATTGTCTTATCTTAACTTTACCCACAGCTAGTTGATGTTTTTATAAAAACATGGCCAAAACAAAAAATTGTTTTTTATAAATTTTTGTTATATTTTATATTAAGAATCGATCAATTCTGTTTATTATTCTTGGCTATACATATATCCCCCGAAAAATTGATTTTTCAAGTCGATTGCCAATTTTACCTCGCTAAATGCTATATTTTTTTATAAATGTTTATTGCTTTTATTTATTTTAAAATTATTTTTCTTTAAAAAATTAAAATTAAATTTTTAAATTAAAAAATTAAAATTAAAGTCGGAATTGAAAAATATAAAGAAAATATGAAAATAGATTCAACGAATTTAAAGTTACTATTTTATTGTTTATGTTTGATACTCTTTTTGAAATCTTGGGTTGATGGAATGCCATTATTCGGGTCGAGAAATCCAAGACGAAGAAGCGTAAGTTTATCAATTGTAAAGCATTAGCTATTTAATTCCTAAGGCTGTACAGTAGGCGGCGTGTTGTAATGGCTAACACATCATTCCGGCATACTTAAGATGCTGGTTCGCTCCCAGCCGCCGAATAACCTTTTGCACTAGCTAAAGGAGAGAAATAGCTATATCCCAGCTGCTGTAGTTAATTAACTGTTCATATCCGCTTAAATTCTCTAATATAAAAATTGCTTTTATTTTTTAGTCGGTTACGCCAACAGCCTCAAATGAACCTGCCCCTAATACGGATACGGCGAATACGGGAGCAGAGGTCATAGGCAATATTCCATTACCTGATCAAATACACATCACTGAGGATGATGAAGATTTCATTGATTATAACTTTGACATTCAACATGGAAATGTAAATTTCTATAAAATTTCTGTCTGTTAATTCACAAACTTAAAGAGCCCTAATACAAATCATAGAGGTGATAGAGGAGCGGTAGTCAATGACGATATTCCACTAGATGATAGAATACACATCACGGCGGATGGTGAAAATTTCATTGACTATAACTTTGGCATTCAACATAGAGATGTAAATTTTGATAAAAATTTCTGTCTTTTAATCGCAAACTTAAAGATCCCTAACACAAATCGTAGACACAAGATTCCTAAAGATTTTCAACCATATGTACCGTATAGAGATGAAGCCTCAAGGAATCTTTTTGAACATAGACGCAATTTTAAGCAGACACGTGAAGAGGTAACTAAATTAACAATTAATCAATTTTCGTATTTCTAGGAGGATGTAGAAGCACCGACTCCATTTTCCAATTCGGATGGATCTGAAACTGAGGAAAATCAGTCAGGCTTTAATTCACCAGATCATAATAGTGATTATGGCGATAACAAAGTAATATTAATTCAAAGGACCCATCCAACCAATTCCCGCAGATAACAATCCGATTCTATGCTTATATGTACTAATTCATGCCTTTACAATCCCTAAAAAAGAAAGAGTTTAGCAAAAGTGGGGGCAGAATTCGAACCTGCGACAGCGCTGACAGTGCTCGCTCGGCCTTGCTACTCGCTCGGCTTACTCGACTACTCGAACTCGACCTAAAAAGTTTAGCTCGAACTCGGGTTTTTCAAACTCGGATTACTCAAGCTCGGTTTTTTCCGAATTACTCGATAACCGACTTACTCTACTTCAAAACATGATAGATTTAATTCCGCAGATCAGTTTAAAAAATATAATTCAACTTCCAGGAACCAGCATTATATCATGATGTAGAATTTCATCATACTGGAGGAAGTGGTTATTACAATCATGAAGCTGGAAGCAGTAGTAATACTTTTGGAAGTGGTGATCACGATCATAATGATTACGGGATTGAGGGCAGTGAATTAGTATATAATTTCCAAAATATGCACAATGCTCTTCCAATTTACCCAAATCACAATGTCAACTACGAACACAATGCTTCTGATTTACGCCAAGGTGGAGGAATTCAACATAGCACACGAGCTAATTATCCCGGTATACATGGTCATATTTTAAACCCTCCACGCACTCAACATAATAGAGTTAAAAAACAACGTCGTCACAATCACTAAGTTGATTATTATTGAGAAAATTGTCATTATGATTTTTTGATTAGTATCAGTGTTGCCGCGGGACAAAAAATCTTCGGGTATGGGTTTCGGGTTGGAGCGTTTTCATTTCAGGACACGGCTAACGACCTTTACTCTAGAGTGCGGAAAAATTGAATTTCTGTATTCGTAACGCGATTTTTTTTCGATTTTCCCTCTTAAATTTAAATTGTTGTTCACTTTGTATGTCCTTTCTTAGCTTAAAACATGGGATTTCGGGACAGGATCCAGTAAAATTGAGTTCGAGATCTTGTCTTTCCGCACTCTACTTTTCTTTCCCTTCTTTATCTTCCTGTTTATTTTCTTCCGATTTCTGTTTTTACATTTTAAATCGAAACTTTACCCTTGATATACATATATGTACATAGATACTATATTTTAGATAGGACACGCCCAATACAACGCACGGCCATAATAACTTGCTTCAAGATTTCCGAATTTTAACTACTTTACTATTAAACAATTCCTCTCATTGCGATAAATAGATTGGTACCAATTTTGATGACCAAAAATTTTCCAGCTAGTCATGGCTTTGCGTTGTTATGGCCGCGAGGCTGTTTTGAGCTGTACCCTTTTTGGTATATCGTTTTAAACTAGTACGACATATGCATAAACATTATTCTGGAGGCTAAACAGGCTAAACAATAGGCTAACCAAATTAAATTTAATTAAAATATTTTAATAACGTTTATCCAAAAATATAGATATGTAATTAAAATTAGAGTTAGACAACGAGCCGGACCGATAACGGTTGTCCTGGCCCAATACCCCGGAAGCCGGGTTTTTCAGGTTTTTAAAGTCCGACTTTACTAGGTCTGTTTAAAAGAAAAAACATCGATATCGGAGGAAGGGAGAGGGTAGGCCCGGAAAATTAGAACTCTAATTAAGACACCGAGTCGGGCCCGAGAATGGCTATTCTGGCCCGTTAGCCCGGAAACTGGGTATTTTTGATAAAATACGGTTTTTTCGAGTTTTTCGAAGTTTTAGCCCAGAAAACTCGTCCCGGACTGTCTAAAAGTTAAAAGGCCCTGATACGGGGAGAGGGGGGGGGTGGGAGGAGTAAAGCCCGGAAAATTCGAACTCTAATCAAAATGAACAAAAATTCAGACTTTAAATAAACGCTTCTTAACAGCAGTATAGTCTTTATAAACACCTCTTCTCATATCTCGACTCAACAATAAAAAGATGAAAGGTTCTTGTACATGAAATATTGTACCAAAAAGTTGAGCTAATTTGGACATTGCTATAGTTAAGTCAAAGTTACCTCCAATATCTAAATAAATTGATGGATATTTCTAGGTTAGGTCTTAATGTACAGTCGGATACATTAGATTAGGGTGTAACATAAATAATTATCCCCCCTTGTGCTAAGCGGATTAAATAATTATTAAAATTCAACTAATGTTTGCAGACTTCAAATAATATTTTTCTATGATCCTAAGAGTTGCCTATTTTCTGGCAAAAAATCAGAATCCTAGAATTAAGTTGGCAGGTTAACCGAAACAGAACCGAAATCGAACCGACAAACCGAACCGAAAATCGTCGGTTTGTCTGTTCGGTTCGGGTTGAAACCGACAACCCTACTCGCGTATCACAGATAGGGGGTATGTCTTTGAGAGGTCCTTTCATCTACTGGATTTGTCGTCCCCGTCCCAAAGTCGTCCGGGCGGGAACAGACGGCTTTGGGAAGTCCTTTCATCTACTGGATTTGTATCAGCGGTGTTCTGAGACAACCTAAGAGGCAAAACTGAAAGTCAATCTAATAAACGAAAGGCAAAATTTAAACCCTCTGTTGTATATGTATCTAGTATTGGGGTTCTACTAAATATTAATGAAAAGTCTACCAGTAATCCTTGAAATTGGGTATCTTGCATTGGCTAACAAATAAGGCAGCTGGCTGAAAAAGCAAAGCAGAAAAAGTCGAGAACGTTCAAGTGCCAAATTGGCATAAACTATTTCCTCTTTTTGTTCAACAAGGCTTTTCCCTCTTAAGTTTAAAGTGTTGTTCACTTTGTATGTTACTGAGGAATTTTTTGACATTGAATTAACGACGGTGATGGTTTTCACAATTGAATTGATATGAATTGTTGGTACTGAAAATAACGTAAAAATTAGTTTACCTATTTTGTAAGGAAGAAGGGATTCAACTGACTAGAATTAAAACGTATACCAGGCCGGGGTTAATGGAGTTGAAATTAAAAATTAAATAAGGGAAGGTGAAAGAAAGGTGAAAATTAAAATGTGAAGCAGCTCAGTCGGTAGAGCATCACCGTACTTGATGAGCGTAAGCACCTATTATTAACTGACATGGCGTTCATTGCCCGCTCACGGCTAAACTTTTGCCACATTACTCATAATTCTCCTTGAACTATGCCCAGTCAAATAATAAAAATTTTCGAATTAGAGGTATTCAATTCTGGAGGTATTCATAGTATAAGGGCATGTCTTTTTCTTTCACCACAGAAACCTTGACTTATTCATATTGCTTCACCTTTATAGTATTCATGTGGAAAAGCATTGTACGTCATGAACGAAAATGATAGCAATAACAGGACAAAGGACCGATCCCTGCTTGGGGCTAAGCTTTTAACTCTCTCTCTTACTATTCTAATTATGAATCTATTATCTCACACTGTTTAGTCTTGATCCTTCTTTCAACAAATTCTCGAAAGAGTTTGGTGAAGCAGGCAATATACAAAAATATTGGCAAATAAATTATAGTCATATAAATTTGTTCAATCCTTTCGTATATCCAATCATCTGGCAAAGTAGCTAGCAAATTCTGTTAAATTTCATAAATTGAAATTTTAAGTAAAATTATCTTACAGGTGGAATCCCTGTAGAGGGTTCAAAATAATCAACAACATTAAGACAATGGAACGGCCTTCGTTCTGGATACCAATTTGAATGTATCGAATAAATCAATCCAAATATCAACGTAACGGAAATGTAGATTTTGTTCTTACTGAAAAATTGATGCGAGATTTGGTATTTTTTATATGGGAAGGTATATGGGAAGGCTTAAACTCGAAAAATGGGGTGGAGTTATAGTTATGAAGCAGAACCTAGGACATAATGATCTCTGTAAACTAACTGTAGCTGAACACCTCCTATGATATACCCTTCTAGAGGTGCAAAAATTTTTTGGGTATTAAGGGATTATTATATAATCGGTAACACTCTGGCATGCACACAGAAAGAGATTATGCTTAGAGATAGGGATCACGAATACGGATATGGCCTAATATTTTTATTCGGTTAGGGATATTAAGAGTTGTAACCTTGAGTATGCCTGGCAAGATTTAGGCATTTCATTTACTTATAAATGCCAACTAAAATTTTAGAACGTTTCTTAAGCTGAAGTTATCGAGTATTGGAGTGCAACGAGTCGCAGAAAAATGTTACCTCTTATCAAAAATATTATTGAACAAATTTCCATGTGTATCAAGAACAGCCATGGATCTATTCAACGCCAAATGCATGTAAAGAAAATCTATGCAAAAGTTGACAAATCTAAAAGGATAAGCTTCCCAGTTGTTAGGGATGATTATTCGACATCCAAAAAGTGTCTCAATGCAAAGCCAAATATACTGAAGAAACCAAACGATGTTGAATAAATTCTGAATGAAAAAACTTTTATTACATTGAACATTATGTCAGATTTTTTGGGTCTAGGGCTGGGGCTTTTGGGGCTTCAATTACAAATTGGAAAACTAGTTCAAATTTCTGATGGAATTGGCAGACTTCTACAAAATATACAATATTTAATTTTTTATCATTTAAAATTATTGAATTTCTTCTTTCCCTTGTTGTTTTTACATTGACAAGTATTATATTTGTAAGCCAAAAACAAATTTGGCTATCTTTGTTAGTCTGTTTAATATGATACTATCTTGTAGTTACAGATTAAATATATTAAATACTTAGCTCAATTTTACGCTTTTACAAAATATACAATATTAGAGTTAATCATCAATAAATTTTGTGTTGTTTGGTTTTGCGTACGTTTACTTTAGCGGGGTTCATTATTATTTTTGTAAGCCAAAAACAAATTTGGCTATTGTTTGACGATTTAATGAAATCTACTTACAGATTAAATACCTTAAATACCCAGCTTAATTTTACGGGTTTACAAAATATACAATATTCATAAAGTTATTTATTATTAAAATTCTGTGTTGTTAATTTTCTGAAAATATCTCATCTCTGTCTGGGATTATTTTTGTAAGCCAAAAACAAATTTGGCTATTGTTTGAAAATTTAATAACGTGTCTGATTACAGATTAAATACCCCATATAATTATTAGTCCGCCCATTCGTCTAAGTGTACAAGGTTTCAAAGGATTGAGGGGGATTGAACCAAGACTTTAGATTGGTTCCTCGACAGTGATCGAACCAAGACTTTTTGTTCAAACAAGGCATAATATCCAATCTTATCACTATTCTATCACTGTTATAGCCGGACCCGAATGAACCGGATATATCCAGATAAACACCGATTTATCATCGACTTATGTAAACAAAAAAGCTTACAATGTACATTAACAACTGAAAAGCTGAAAATTGTTTAGCTAATCGAAAGTTTGTTGGCAAAATAAAAATTTGTAATGGAGTAGCAATTAAGTAGGCTAACAAAAATATGGAAGCTGTCCAAGCACTTGAAGGCTTTTCAATCTCACATTGTGCTTTGAAGAATTCATATGCAGATTTGACTGTTGTAAATTGAATTGTAGAATTTATTTGAGAAATATTTAAAGACATTATTTCCTTAAATTTGCGAAAATTTTTATATATTATTTCAAAAAATTTTAAAAATATCTAAAATTCTATTAATTGATAGTAAAGAGCATTTAATATAAAGTATTATCAGTCATACACAGATCTAGAAATGTCGAATATTTTTGTATGTCCCATTTAGAGGACAGAATTCTTAAAAGCTTTTGTTCAAGATATGCCCATTATAGTGCTATAAAATAAAAGTAAAAAGGACTCGGAAAAAAGTGCCGATAGTTGTGCTATTATTAGTAAAGTTAGTGATATCCACTTAGTTTGTATAAACAATGTTAAGTTATCCAAAAACCTCCCTTCATTTAACTTCTCAAAAAAGTAATAACAGAAATGCTATTCAGTTGATTATCAAAAATCAGAAAATAAGCTCAAATCAGGTCCGCATTTTAAAATGCCAAAAATATACATTATTTAGATAATAAATTCTGGAAATAATAATTTATCTAATTTAAAGTGCCGTTGCTTGGGCAATTATTAAGTAAAAAATCTGCCGAGATCTAGGATAGCTTAACCGATTCGCTATTGAGCTACATACTTGGAAATACGCTCAAACCTCCCCTCAATTTTAAATTGCCAAAAAATAATATCAGTAATAAATCTGAAATTATGAATAAATGTCTAGATAATGAAAAGAATTTATAAAATTCCAAAATGTATTTATAGCTCTAATATAATTAAATATGTCAGCAAAAAATAGCAAAAAAGAATAATAAAAATTAGCAAAAAATTTTTCTCATAAATTCTATTCATGCATACAAAGGAATTTTTCCTTTCAAAGCTAATTCACTAAAAGGCATGCTTTTTATATTTAAATAAAAGATTTTAAGCTGGTCTTTTTTTCTTTGTTATTTTTACACTCTATTAAAAATTTAATTTTTAATTATTTTATCTGATTTTTAAGGTATTAAAATAGGAATTTTGGAAAAAAATTTTGGGAAAAAAATTTTCTTCCAAATTTTTTAAGCATAATATAAAATATTATATTTCGTGGGATTTTAAAGGGTAATTATTCCAGTAAAGTACGGTAAATTAATTATAAGGAATTATTATAATTGTAGTGTGTGCGAATTTGATAAAACCGTTTAAAAGTGATGCCATAATTAAATTCATTGGTGTAAAAGTTTTTCGTTGAATTTTTAATTTAATAATAATATGTTAAGCACCCATTTTAAAATCAAATAATTTTAAAAAATTAATTTGATGTTTGAAATAAAAAATGGCAAAAAAGAATTTTAATTTTAAGAAAACTAAAATTAAATAATTTAATTGGCTAATTAAATTGAAACTTGTGCAATTTTATAAAATGGGATAGTTTTATTGCGTATTAGGGTGTGTTTAAATTTTGTCAAAATCTTTAAAAGCAATATATAGTTTAGTGTGTTTGTGTTTTCTGAGGAGTTATTATCAATGAGATATGCAGATAAAAATTGATATGGCATAAATAAAGTTAATTTTCGAAGCTTTCTTAGGATAGGGTTTCTTGTCGAGAACAGGTCTCCGGGTTAAAGTATCGGGCATCAGGGTTCGCATAGCTCGTGACAACCCTGTTATGTACTGGATAATTTATGAAATATTGCTGTTTTTTGTTATTTATGTTGTTTTAATAAAACATTTAGAGAGATACTAAACTCGCAATATTGACAACATATCTCAAAATAGCTTACATGTCACATTAATTATTTTTACATTTATCCTTTTTATTAAAAACAAAGTTTTTTTGTAGTTCTTTATTTCAAATATAGAACAGCTAAGCCAAAAAATGTTTAGTAGCTAACACACGCTTTAACGAAAAAAGCGGAAATTGTTTAATGAAGAACTCATGACAGCTTGTTTAAAAGGAAATGAGGAATGTTGTAGTATTTTAAGGAAATAGAGAGCAGTTGAACTCTAATTGAATTAGTACTATTTTCAATTGGAAATAAAATATAAAGACTAAGCTAAATTTATACTTGGACTAAAATAAAATTTAATACATCTTTAAAATAAAATAAATAAATAATTGGTTCTACTTGACATTATGAGTTTAATCGAACTTTATCCCAGACCAAGTGGGTGTAGGTTCCGAATATTAAGAAATGTTTTGGCACCATACCCTTCGCAACACAAAGAAAAATCCAATTAGTTTTTGATTGGACTCATAAAGTAGTGCTAGACTCATAAAGTCAAGTAAAACCAAATAATGTATGCTTTGAACAAGCATAGAGGTGTTCCGTTTCGGAATACTTTGTTATGATTATGGGGATACAATCGCATCGGGGTTTGTAAATGACTCGGGTCATGTTTGAACTAGAAAAAAGTTCGGGTATGGATTTCGGTTATCTCTGGACTATCGTTACAGAGCTGGGGAAAATAAACATTAAGGACAGTATATGCTCAAATAATTACCCCTTTTAACTAATAGCGAGTTATTGAAAAAGCTGGTTATTAGAGATCGGCACAGGACAGGATCCCGCATCGGATTTTTCAGGCATGACAGCCTGTTTACAAGGAGATGGGGAATCACTCGGTAATTATCTGAGCATATTTTGGACAGAGATGCCCTGAAAAATATTTTCGGGGATTTTGTTTCACTACTAGTAGTCTTATCTTCATTTTTATCTTCCAATATCAATGACTATTAGAGCATCTCTGTTTTGCTACAATCTTTTAGAAATAATTTACAAATCTATTGGGCCAAATCACTAAATACAAATTGCCAGAAGACAAAATTTTTGCGAAATGTCATCTCCTCAAATCAAATGAAGGAGAATGAAAATACAATGCTTTTAGGGTGTTGTAATTTGTTCATGAGCTTGCTATACTACAAGGTGACCAGAAGGTACACGTTCCTTATGGCATAACTTAATTCAAATTAAAAATAATTGGATTAAAGTAGGCTTAAAT
The DNA here is from genome assembly GCA_963681835.1 of Meloidogyne enterolobii. Taxonomy (NCBI): domain Eukaryota; kingdom Metazoa; phylum Nematoda; class Chromadorea; order Rhabditida; family Meloidogynidae; genus Meloidogyne; species Meloidogyne enterolobii. The sequence continues at coordinate 75,236 of CAVMJV010000176.1, read as the reverse complement.
AATAGAAAATTAAATAAGGAACAAATCAAAGTAAAATTTTTTAAAGTTTTCCTGGATACAGATTCTAATGCGCATAGAAAATTCAGGGCAATATTAAGCACCTACTTGAATAAGATTTAAGCTTTATTTGATCCAATCATCTTTAATTTGAATAAAGTTATGCCATAAAGAACGTGTGCAATTACTTTCCGGTCACCCTGTAGTTATGAGCTGATAACGATAAGGTATAATTATCTGAATGTATTTGATAATAGTTTGATAATTAGTGTAAAGCATATAGCTATTAATTTCCTAAGGCTGTGCAGTAGGCGGCGTGGTGTAATGGATCATCAGTCCGGTCTACTGAAAATGCTGGTTCGCACACAGCCGCCGATTAACCTTCTGGACCAGCTAAGGGAAATAAATAGCTATAGCCCAGCTGCTTTACTTTAGTTTCGTTTTAAAGCTCATGAACTACATGTAAATAACATGAATTTTGTTTAATGTCCACCTGGTTGATTTATGGTTGGTATAAATGACGATGACTACGAACTTTTCCAGAATTTTTGCTTTTCGTTGGTGAGTTAGTTTTAGGGTTACGTTTAGAGTTGGGACTATGCTTCTTTCCTTTGCGATGAGCTGAAGTCGACGAAGAACCGGGCATCATATGAAAATTATGTTGAGCACCTGTGTCAGTTCCATCAAATTCATTGCCCAAGTTGCTTACTGACGAGTCGCCATCATAGCTTTCATCTTCAGACTGATGAGAATATTCATTATCAGCCATTGAATTTTGAAAGCCAGGGTAGTCATGAAAATTGAACTAAAATTTTTAAAATTGGACACTTGCTTTAGTCAAAAAAATTTCTTATGTTGGATTAGAACTGTCTGCATGTTAATATAGCATGTGGATATATTAACATAGAACCCAAATCCTTTTATATAGCGACTAAAAGGATTAGCTATATTTCAAACATATATTTATCTATATTGTAAGGAAGAGAAAGATCCAGCTGGCTAGCATTTAAAACGCTCACTAGGCGGGGGTTTAAGATCTATTAAAAGAGAAGGTGAAAGCAGCGTCCCGGTAGCTCAGTTGGTAGAGCACCTGTACGTGGTGAGCGAAAGCGTCTAGCAATAACTGCCAGGAGATCGCAGGATCGCGACTTTTACCTCGCTTTATCTATATAAACAATTATGAAGATTCCTAATTATGATTATAAAAACGAATTACATTCTGATGATGATGGGGAAACATATTGTTCGGATGATTCGGTGAATTTACAGTAGATGGTGGAAATGACGTATGAGCTGAACTAGGATACCAATCACTATTGCTATACTCTGGTGCACTTTCTACCTAAAATAATCAAGAAGCTTTATTAATGTTTAAATTCATATTTTGCGTGAGTTTATTTCTATAAAACTATTCGATCCTGAAATTGTTTATGATATGTGAAAAATCAGTATACGTCATTAGGTGTGAAAGTTCGATTTCCAAATTGATTGGACGTTGTTCCATAATACGATTGGTCAAAGTTTCTTACTGGAGAACCATGAACAGGAGTAGCAGCAACAGAACCTATCGGTGTTGATGGTGGAGCAAGTAGGTGATGCACGTTAGGAATATGTTGAACTTGCCCAGCAGGTTCCTCAGGCTAATTTACAGATAAAAAATGATTGTATAATCTCTAAATATAAACATACATGTATCGTACTACTATAATGTGGATCATCATTCCCATTCCACCAATTCAGCATTGAAGAAGCACTTCGAAATTCGATTGCTAGCGACAATAATACAAATAGAAAATGATGCAAATTTAATTTAGATAATTTTAACATTCTTCTAGTCTAAATTGGATGTTTAAATTTTAAATATAAAATAAAAACAAGCAATAAAGTTTAACTGCCATTATTTTACAAGAAAAACTTGAATAATATGGGGTGATGGAGAGTGAAGGCATTACCCACTCTAGGCGCCCGTCTAAGGCATTACCCCTTAGGGGGGGGGGGATGGGAGAGGTGGAGGGTGAGGGGAGATGGAGAGACTGCGTGAATCTCCACATATTATCGCAGTATATAGATTTATAAGAGTGCGTTGAAAGGCATTCATGGGGAAGGAAGGCATGATTGGGAAGAAAGGCATTCCCTCCTCTATATAGATGGAGAGGAAGGAGGGACTGCGCAACTCTCCACGTATTAACGCAGCATTTAGACTTTTAAGGGTGCGTTGAAGGGCATTCATGGGGAACGGAGGCATGATTGGGAAGAGGCATTCCCTCCTCTATATAGATGGAGAGGAAGGAGGGGACGCGTAACTTTCCACATACAGCTTAACGCAACACCTCGACTAAAGAAAGCGTTGAAGGGCATTTTTCTTTATTGGCAATTGATTTTGACTACTTGCCCTTTTTAAGACTCTCAGAGGGCGATTTTATCAACTGTGAATCCATCATGGGGAAGGAAAGCATTAGCGCCTCTAAATAGATGGAGAGGAAGGAGGGGATGCGTAACTCTTCACATGAGAGAGCGATGCGAACTCTTGTCATAAGAGAGCGTTAAGGGCATTTTTCTCTATTGGCAATTGATTTTAAATTCTTGCCCTTTATATGCCCTTCAGCGTTTGATTTATCGCCCAGGATTTTAAACTAACAACTCAATTGTTTAACTTTATCAAAAACTTGAAACATTCACAATTTATAACATTATTTCAATTCTGCCAATCACAAATAGGCCTCCATTCTTTATTAAAATGTGGCTCTGGAGCAAGATCTTCCATTTGACATTCAAGAATTTTGTCCAGGTTCTTAAGGCATGGCTGAATATGACCATGGATTAGAAAATTTAGTCTCTATTTTAACTTATTATCCAGTTTAATAGTAATTCGAGAAGTCAAACATACACAATTCTCTATTATTCATAATTTAATAATTTAATTATTATATATTATGCATTTAACAATTATTCCAAAATTTGATAAAATCAGTCAAGTACATAATATAAATTAATTGAATAATTTAATTATCAATGTTAGAGAATTGGGTAACTTAAGTTTCTCTGCATACAAATTTTGAAGGCAAATTTTATATCTATATTATTAGAGTCTCAATGTTTCCTAACATTTTACTATACCTGATATGAGAAAATTGAGCTCATATCACATGTTGGCACATCTCCTCTACAAAAACTGGCACATTCGGACGGAACGCCTAAATAGTAGCTTTATCAATATTTTTATTGCTGTGAATTATCAACCTTTTCGTTTACAGCACTCAGTATTGTCATTGGCATCTGAACAATTTTAAAACTATGGAAGAAATAATTAGGTACCTGCAGCACAGTAAGTCCAAATAGTCAGTTGAGTTATGCATTTTACTCCTAAACCACTCCCGAGCTTAAAATAAAAGCATAATAAGAATAGTTAATTTTATTTACATCTTTAGCTGTTGTATTATATCCACACAGTGGGAGACAGAACCTCATGTCATGATCTCCTACCTTTAAGTTATTAAAATTATTTTTAAAATTAAAAATTCTTCATACAGTCCTGCAGCAGTTTTGTATTCGTCTGTGATGTGCATTTGCGCAACTGCATTTGCATTGCTTAGCTAAGAGTTTGGCCTGTAAAAAATAATTAAGCTAAGGTATGGTAAGATGCCTAAGTAATACTCCTAAATAAAAAACAATTTTTAGGTTAATTTGACTGTATACAAAATTAGTCAATTAAAATTTGACTTCCAAAAAATAATGAAAATTGATGACCCTGCTCTACTGCGGCCTAAGATTTTATCATAAAAATAAATTGTTCTATTTATGAAAAAATTAATCTGGTGCCAATTTTTGATATGAGTTGCATAAATTAGTTACATGCTGTAGTTGGGTTAATCCTATTCTTGATTTTAAGTCGAATGGTGCTTATCGGTTTCGATTAAATCTAAAATGTAATTTTTCCTCACCTTGATTGATTTACCATAACAAAATCCTTGTTTAGAATGTTCATGGCAAAAATCCCTCTCTTCCGGGCATAAAAATCTGAGCTCTTCCGTGGTAAGTGGACTAGCCGGTGCGGCTATTGGACGGATGGCACAAATAAGTAGAATTGCGAGTATTGTGGCGAGCAGGCCGATTGCAAACATTCTTTAAATTTTGAGTAAAAATAAGCAAGAGTTTTATTAGATTTTTTTGAAAATAAATTTAATATAAAGGCAATACAAATTTTTAAAATTTCTAGTCAAGAACGTCTTGACTTATAAAAAATAAAAACAGGAAAAGCCAACACAAATATGTGTGTATGTGTAAATATTTTCCTTCAAATAAATAGCCCAATATTGAATTATATATTAATAAAATTTAGACGGAATCTTATAACCCTTAAGCTCAGAAAGAATTGTAGACGGTAGCGTTCTTCCCGCCAACTGACAGATATTGCTAGGCGCTTCGCTCCCTACATACAGCTCTACCACTAAGCTACAGGGGCATCGACTAATGCTTTATCTTTTATCCTTTTAGATCGTTTAACCCCTGCTTAAGCGTTTTAAATGCTCTAGGTGAACATCCTTACAATAGTATCGCTCAAGCAGTGGCCTACCAAATTGCCTACCAAATTTAAAAAAGAAACTAAAGCTAAATTCTGGAAGATTTAATTTGAGGGTATCTAACTTTTATTTTCGACTGAATCTTGCGAATAAAAATCAAAGTAAAATAAAGTTACCTATTAGAATTTAGTCTGTTTATTGTATTTAATCGCTTTCCACAGCTATTAGTTAAATAATTATTAAATTGACAATTTTGTTCTAATAATGGATCAGACAGAGAAGTGGGATTATTTTCAGTAGAAATCGTTATTTCTTCCAGCCGCTGACCTTCTATTAGCAAGGAGACATTTTTTTGCTCTTGAGCGGGGATGATCAATGGTGTCGGGCTGCGATCAATTTCAATAGTTGAATATTCATTATTTTTGCTGTTAATTTTTGATTTAATTTGGGCAGCTAACATTGATTCTGAGCTATTTTGAAATTTAAATTTTGATGTTTTGGAATCAAAAACTTGAAAATTTTTGAATTAAAATTTGGTGGTACTTAGATTAAATTAATTAAACAGATACGAGGGATTAATTTAATCAAGGTTACCATGTACGTATATTCTACTAAGTTACACTCCAAGAGATAACTTGAAAAAGTCCCACATTGAATTATTTCCCCGCCCTCTAATAATACCAAACCTAGAGATAAGTTTAAAAAATTCCAGTATAATAAAGAAAATTAAAATTAGCAGGTTTTACAGAATATTATTTTATCTTTAATGTGATTATGAATTAAAACCGAAAAATGCTCTCGTACGCTTCGGTTTACTTATTTTAGCCATTTTCTAATCAACTTAATATAAAATATCTAAAGGGACGAAAATTAAAATTAGCAGGTTTTACGGAATATTATTGCTTTTTCACTGTCACATAAGTATTTTTGTAAGCCATATAGACATAAATATGGTAATTATCCGAATAATTAATTAAAAACGAAGTAAACAAGCATGCTTTTATGTAAATGAGAGCTTTTTAGAGTTTAAAAGAATAAAAGAACACATTTCTTGTTTTTTATCTCCTGATTTCATCTCAAAAATAAGCACGATTTCGATGTATTTTATATTGGAGTAGAGAGGAATGAAAGTGAATTTTAGAAAATTAAATAAAATAATTTTTAGGTTAATTTGAACAGCAATTCGAACAAGCATAGATTGTTTAGATGCTTGATTCTAGCTACAGATCTGTATTCACTGATAAACGAATTTTTAAAATTTCAAATTTCCCAAAAATACATAATAGTGCTTAAATATGGTATTGTAGACTTACAGTATGTTAATGAAAAAATCTTAACAGGTAATTTTTAAATACAGTTTTTAATGCTGATTCGAATGATATATTAATTATCCTTATCAGATTTTTATTCACTGATAAACGAATTTTTAAAATTTCAAATTTCCCAAAAATACATAATAGTGCTTAAATATGGTATTGTAGAATTACAGTAAGTTAATGAAAAAATCTTAACCGGTAATTTTTAAATACAGTTTTTAATGCTGATTCGAATGATATATTATTTATCCTTATCAGATTATTATTCACTGATAAACGAATTTTTAAAATTTAAAATTTCCCAAAAATACATAATAGTGCTTAAATATGGTATTGTAGACTTACAGTAAGTTAATGAAAAAATCTTAACCGGTAATTTTTAAATACAGTTTTTAATGCTGATTCGAATGATATATTATTTATCCTTATCAGATTTTTATTCACTGATAAACGAATTTTTAAAATTTAAAATTTCCCAAAAATACATAATAGTGCTTAAATATGGTATTGTAGACTTACAGTAAGTTAATGAAAAAATCTTAACCGGTAATTTTTAAATACAGTTTTTAATGCTGATTCGAATGATATATTATTTATCCTTATCAGATTATTATTCACTGATAAACGAATTTTTAAAATTTAAAATTTCCCAAAAATACATAATAGTGCTTAAATATGGTATTGTAGACTTACAGTAAGTTAATGAAAAAATCTTAACCGGTAATTTTTAAATACAGTTTTTAATGCTGATTCGAATGATATATTATTTATCCTTATCAGATTATTATTCACTGATAAACGAATTTTTAAAATTTAAAATTTCCCAAAAATACATAATAGTGCTTAAATATGGTATTGTAGACTTACAGTAAGTTAATGAAAAAATCTTAACCGGTAATTTTTAAATACAGTTTTTAATGCTGATTCGAATGATATATTATTTATCCTTATCAGATTTTTATTCACTGATAAACGAATTTTTAAAATTTAAAATTTCCCAAAAATACATAATAGTGCTTAAATATGGTATTGTAGACTTACAGTAAGTTAATGAAAAAATCTTAACCGGTAATTTTTAAATACAGTTTTTAATGCTGATTCGAATGATATATTATTTATCCTTATCAGATTTTTATTCACTGATAAACGAATTTTTAAAATTTAAAATTTCCCAAAAATACATAATAGTGCTTAAATATGGTATTGTAGACTTACAGTAAGTTAATGAAAAAATCTTAACCGGTAATTTTTAAATACAGTTTTTAATGCTGATTCGAACGATATATTATTTATCATTATCAGATTTTTATTCACTGATAAACGAATTTTTAAAATTTCAAATTTCCCAAAAATACATAAGAGTGCTTAAATATGGTATTGTAGACATACAGTATGTTAATGAAAAAATCTTAACCGGTAATTTTTAAATACAGTTTTTAATGCTGATTCGAACGATATATTATTTATCATTATCAGATTTTTATTCACTGATAAACGAATTTTTAAAATTTCAAATTTCCCAAAAATACTTAATAGTGATTAAATATGGTATTGTAGAATTACAGTATGTTTATGAAAAAATCTTAACCGGTAATTTTTAAATTCAGTTTTTAATGCTGATTCGATTGATATATTATTTATCCTTATCAGATTTTTATTCACTGATTAACGAATTTTTAAAATTTTAAATTCCCCAAAAATACTTAATAGTGCTTAAATATGGTATTGTAGAATTACAGTAAGTTTATGAAAAAATCTTAACCGGTAATTTTTAAATTCAGTTTTTAATGCTGATTCGAATGATATATTAATTATCCTTATCAGATTTTTATTCACTGATAAACGAATTTTTAAAATTTAAAATTCCCCAAAAATACTTAATAGTGCTTAAATATGGTATTGTAGAATTACAGTAAGAATTTGAAAAAATCTCGGCCTTTAATTTTTAAATACAGTTTTTAATGCTGATTCGAACGATATATTATTTATCATTATCAGATTTTTATTCACTGATAAACGAATTTTTAAAATTTCAAATTCCCAAAAAATAAATAATAGCGCTTAAATATGGTATCGTAGACTTACAGTATGTTAATGAAAAAATCTTAACCGGTAATTTTTATATACAGTTTTTAATGCTGATTCGAATGATATATTATTTATCCTTATCAGATTTTTATTCACTGATAAACGAATTTTAAAATTTCAAATTTCCCAAAAATACATAATAGTGCTTAAATATGGTATTGTAGACTTACAGTATGTTAATGAAAAAATCTTAACCGTTAATTTTTATATACAGTTTTTAATGCTGATTCGAATGATATACTATTTATCCTTATCAGATTTTTATTCACTGATAAACGAATTTTTAAAATTTCAAATTCCCAAAAAATACATAATAGTGCTTAAATATCGTATTGTATACTTACAGTATGTTAATGAAAAAATCTTAACCGGTAATTTTTATATACAGTTTTTAATGCTGATTCGAATGATATACTATTTATCCTTATCAGATTTTTATTCACTGATAAAGAATTTTTAAAATTACAAATTTCCCAAAAATACATAATAGTGCTTAAATATGGTATTGTAAACCTACAGTATGTTAATGAAAAAATCTTAACCGGTAATTTTTATATACAGTTTTTAATGCTGATTCGAATGATATACTATTTATCCTTATCAGATTTTTATTCACTGATAAACGAATTTTTAAAATTTCAAATTTCCCAAAAATACATAATAGTGCTTAAATATGGTATTGTAGACTTACAGTAAGTTAATGAAAAAATCTTAACCGGTAATTTTTAAATTCAGTTTTTAATGCTGATTCGAATGATATATTAATTATCCTTATCAGATTTTTATTCACTGATAAACGAATTTTTAAAATTTAAAATTCCCCAAAAATACTTAATAGTGCTTAAATATGGTATTGTAGAATTACAGTAAGAATTTGAAAAAATCTCGGCCTTTAATTTTTAAATACAGTTTTTAATGCTGATTCGAACGATATATTATTTATCATTATCAGATTTTTATTCACTGATAAACGAATTTTTAAAATTTCAAATTCCCAAAAAATAAATAATAGCGCTTAAATATGGTATCGTAGACTTACAGTATGTTAATGAAAAAATCTTAACCGGTAATTTTTATATACAGTTTTTAATGCTGATTCGAATGATATATTATTTATCCTTATCAGATTTTTATTCACTGATAAACGAATTTTAAAATTTCAAATTTCCCAAAAATACATAATAGTGCTTAAATATGGTATTGTAGACTTACAGTATGTTAATGAAAAAATCTTAACCGTTAATTTTTATATACAGTTTTTAATGCTGATTCGAATGATATACTATTTATCCTTATCAGATTTTTATTCACTGATAAACGAATTTTTAAAATTTCAAATTCCCAAAAAATACATAATAGTGCTTGAATATGGAATTGTAGACTTACAGTATGTTAATGAAAAAATCTCAACCGGTAATTTTTATATACAGTTTTTAATGCTGATTCGAATGATATACTATACATCCTTATCTGATCTGTATTCACTGATAAATGAATTTTTAAATTGGACTCATAAAGATTGGACTCATAAAGTCAACTCATAAAGTCAACTTCTCTTTTTAAAGATTCGTTTATAAAATTCTTCTCTTGATGCCAAACATTCTCATTTTATAATTGAGCTATTAATCATGTCGCATGGTAATTATCTAATTAACACAACAAGAAAATAATTTGTATTTGTTTGTAGCGTGACGAAATTTTGTACGATGTTTGTGTCGAAACTCTTTCTGAGGGTAATTTAGTTTCTCTCTTAATTAAAAAAGATAAAGCTTTGTTAATTTACTTCTCACATTCCTAATTCAAACTAGAGGTGTGAGAGCAAAATTGAAGGTTTACGTGGCATTTTTGTTTACTTAATAAATCCAAACGGGTAAAACTATTTAAAAAATTAATTTTTTAGTTACGAAGAATACGCATTTATTGCCAGAAAGCTTAAATTCACAATTCTCCCCTAAATTTTAATTTAATTTCATAGGCTATAAATGATTTCAGTACACAATTTATTGAAAAATTAAATAAAGTTTCAGTGAAAACGCTTCGCAATGGATAGAAAAGCTTCAATAGTGGACGTGTTTCTTCATTTTAAATTTTATTTAAAAAATTTTAAGCTAAATTTTTAATAAATATACAGCCGAACAGCATTATACATACTCTCCTATGTGTAAAAATTTTAGCAGAAGTCAAGTGTTTATTAATGGCAACCCATTGGCTTCAACACTTCCTCAACCCAGCTTAAATCAAAATTTTAAAAAACTTCATTTATCGGCTAAATTAATCGAAGATTTTTGTTGAGATCTCGTCACGATCTATCTTAATTATCATGTAGGGTTGGACCAGAGGTCTTTTGGAAAACCAATTTCCGAAAATTTGGGCTGATTTCATTTTTTATTTCGTACAGTTCCAATTTCCGGCAGTTTAGTTATTTCAGATCGACCTCTGAGTTGGCCCACGACACCGTCTAACTCCAATCTTTTTTGGCTTAAACCCTGACCCTGACGAGCAGTATCTGATATTAGTATCTAATATTGGTAAATCAACGGATATAGTATACCGTTCGACTCAGCTCGCCGAGACGAATCGAATGGTATGGGTCTTATATCGAAACCTTTCCACCGGTATATTATACTATAGCCAAATCAACTTATGATCCGGCTTTACACAAAATATTTATTACCAATTCATTTTTTAAAATTATTTTACTTAAGAATTTCAATGGCGAGATAATCCGTCTTTTAAAAGCTTCCTTTCCTTTTAATGCATTAATCTAAAATTTCCTCCCAACGGATTAAAAATAAAAATTGTTGCCATAGACAAACGTCTATGTAATTAGTGAAACACCAGACTTCACTACTTTAAAATTAAAAGTTAATGCTTAAAGATGCCATAAAAAATAATTTTAACTCTAGCTCATCGAGCTTATTGAAAGTACTTAATTTTTTCAAATTTTAAATTGTCGGACCCGGGAGATCGGAACTATTAAAACCTGATAAGGTTTGTTTTCCAAAGTAACATCTATCAAACTGATAAAACTGGATTATTGCTAGCCTTCTAAACCCTAAATATGATTAGCCAATGCAATGCATAGGCTTACAAAACAAAAATATATGGGTTTAACTGTCTCTTTTAAGCTTTAAAGACTAATTCTTAAATTCCGTTAAAAATAATATTTGATATTTTACAAATTTATAATTTTCAGGTAAATTTAGTTGTGAAGCACTAAATTTAGCAATGATTTCGGAAATTGAAAGTACTAATAGCAGCACAAGCTCTCCATCATATTCTCCTCAATCTTCAAATATTTCTCTTACTAATTCTGAGCTTTTCAACATAGCTAATTTAAACATGACTATTTCTGAACCAACCACATCCCCAAACAACAGCCCAATTCAAATGTCAGTTCAAACTGCAAATTCACTTTTACTGTTGCATTTGGCCCAAATGCAACTAATTTTTCAACAGAATAACGAAAATATGGCGCTTATACGTCTGGCTATAACTGCCGAAAAAGAAGCAATGGCTAAGGAGATGATCAAAATTGGTCAGCTAAAACTAAGAGGGAATGTAGACATGAAGCAGAATAATTTTAAAATGAAGGATAAAAATGTTAAAGCCTTTATTAATCCTCTAAGCGAAGGAAATGACTGCTTAAATGACGATAATAGTAGGAAAGACTATTTCACACGCTGTGGAATAACCTGGAAGTATTTAACTTCAACTCCGTCAATTGAAGAGTTTGACGAACTTCGACGTAAGCAACAGGTAATTTTTGCAAAAATTTTTTACTCGAACCAGTTCAATGTACGTTACTGATTTTATGAAAACTATAGTTTCTTTGTGACCTATGATTTGTCAATAAAAATTGACATTCAAAAATATTTTAAATTTGATTTAAAAAACAACTATCTAAATCCGCTGTAATCATAAGGTTATTTAATTTTAATTTAAATAAAAAATATTATGTATAATCTAAGCTGAATAAAAAATTATTGAAAAAATTTATAATAAATTAATTTGATAACAAAATTTAAATTTAAAAATTCAGGTCTCAAAAAACAGACATGTCGGCTATGGAATTCGTTATGCATGCACTAGAAATGCGAAAGCAAGGGATAATTGTCCTTATTTATTACTCCATATTCCTGGTAAATTTTACTTAATTCACAATTGAAATAAAGTTTAAAATTAAAGGAAATAATGGCATTCAACATGTGTACTCTAGAAATTGTCATACTCATCCAATCAAACATATCCGCTCAAGAAATAGAAACAATTCTGCTACTAGTGTGTTTTTATAGTGTTTTAAAATATTAATAGTGTTTCTGGATGAATATATTCTGATTTTTAAAATTTAATTTTATCGTATTAAATTAATATGATTTAATTACTTTTAACTTTACAAGATATACATTTATTGAAATATTATTTAATAAATCCTAAGCCTTTTGATTTAACTTGTTTGATTTTTCATAGTATTTTGTGCGTATTTTTGCAAGCCATAGATCTATGGTTATTAACGTAATCTTTTTTAATCCGTAGACGAACTCTTTAAAATTATAATGGAACAAAATAAAGCCAGAAAATAAATTTTTAATCAATGTTCACTTTCGTTGTTTAATTCTGAAATCCTCTGATTATAAACTTTTTCATAATTTTCTGCCATAATGTCAGAAGTAAATCTCTTATCAAATTCGTTGCGGACGGCAAAACGGTCAAATTGGAATGCTTTCTTTACAGCCTCAACGGCTTCCTCAATTGTGTCGAAAAGTGTGCCGGAAATGCCTTCATTAACTATTTCAGGAACAGAGCCTCTACGCCGTGCAATTACAGGTGTTCCACAAGCCATAGATTCAATCAACACTAATCCAAAGGGTTCAGTCCATTCAATTGGGAATATTGAAGCTATTGCATTTCCAAGGAAATCACTTAAAATGTATAAGCTTGAATTAAATATCAATTAAAATATTTATTTAATTTTAAATGGCTTAAGTTATATTGGATTTACATCAGGATCCGAAGCGTGGTATGTATATTTTTGGAAGCCTAAGTTAATTAGACTATGGTTCTGAAACTAGCCTTTTTAGTGTTAAAGTTAATTCATAGACTTCACATTACGGTAATAAGTCATTTAACTTCTCCTCAGAAGGGAATTAGGCCTAGTTAAGGTACAGGCCTAGTAAATAAGGAAGACTTGATTAAGTGGGCATGTAGTGATTGAGCATGCATTGGCAGAATGAGGCTCTGATAATATCAAAGTATTTGATAACTGTTATGGATTTCGTTTACTAGGATAATCTCAGATTTCCTTAAAAATGTCAAATGCCCTAAAACTTTATTTTATACCCACTTTTTCTGTTTATCATCCAATTCACCCACAAATTCAACCATATCTTTGTGTTCATCTATCATTTTCAAAATTTTTTCCACATATTTATCTTTAGCACCAAATTTACTGGCAGCAAGTTTTAATCTAATTCCAGCCTTAACGGCAACTGAAAAAGATTATTTATGAGTTTATGTAATTTGTCAAAGAAATATTTGACATCCAAAAAATAGAGAAACAATTATCGAATGCCAATTAAATGCCTTAAAAATATTTCTAAATTTATCTAATTTCAAAAATTAAATTTAATATTGTTCAGAAATGAAAATTCGTTACTTCATTACATTTTACTAACTGAGCTACTCGCTAATCAAATTTACCGGAGCAAATTCTAATCTAATTCGGCCTTACTGAGAAAGGTTATCTTAGTTCTGATAATTTGCCAAAGGTATATTTGGCATTCAAAAATATATAATTTTTGGGAAGATTTATTGCAATGGAATTATTTTCAACATTTACCTAATCTAAAATATTCAATCTAATATTGTTCAGAATGAACTTTTTATCTAAAATTTGTAATTAATCTACTCATATCCTATCTACCACAATCAGAGGACCAGTCGTTATTTTATCCCATTGTAACTATTACAGAAATCTTGTCAAGTGCCAAACAAAAATCTTATATGTCTCTTGAATTATGTAATTTTAAAAATACTCACTTTCAATAGCCAAATCAGGCCTTTTGTCTTTATGAAATCTGCCAAGGAAAGCTAAATAAGGGTCTTTTCCTGCCTCAACTTGAGGTTGTTCTATAAACTTGTAGAGATCTTTGGGTAATCCGTGATGAACCGTTGCAATCCAATTTGGATGGCCCTCAACATGAACTCGTTGGTCGTTGGAAATTGAAATGAGTGGAATGGTGTTGTATTCGAATCCAAGCTGGTATATCCGGCCGCTGTAAAATTACAAAGTGTTAAATGTTTAATTAATTGGAGTTTAAAGAATGGTAATACATAAATGACACTAAATAAAAGGGATATATGGAATCATTTTTTGGATGCCTATCGTACGATTAGGCAAAATAAATTATGTAACTATAGTAATTATGTAACTAATAGTAAATTTATGTAACTAATAGTAAAGGATCAAGATAATTAATTATTGCAAATTTTGGTAAAGTAAAGTCGAGATACCGAGTCTGGTAAAGCCGAGATTTACGGCAAAATTTAGACACGAAACCCAGTTCGAAACCCGATCATGATTGATGCTTTAGAAGCCTAAGGGTTATCTCGCACTATTCTGCCTCAAACTGAAAAACACTGGTTAATAAAATGAAATTCCATCAAAATTTCTATTAAAATTATCTCACATTATAAGCCCATGTGTAGTCACCGCCATAGCTGCTTTTTTATCACTCAAAATTTGACGTGTTTCTTCAAGAAAAAAATCGGTATGAAAGTGTAAAATGTCAAATTTCGAGGCATTTTGTCGAATATTTTTGAACATTGGGATATATGGTGACAAATCTTCTGAAAGTCCAATTTCAGGTCTGAAAATAATTTTTGAAATTAATTACAAATATGTTTGAGGGACAGATATGGGGACAGTGGACTTCATTGAGGGACAGATAAAGGGGCTGTCGGACCTAGCTTAGAGATAAAATCAATGCAAAATGGGCCTAAATTTAAGGTCTTGACAATTATGTTTGTTCTAACTATGGGAAGATGCCTAAGTAATGCTACTAGATAAAATAAAAATTTCTAAGGTCAATCTGACTTATATAAAATTAGTCAATTAAAAATTGACTTCCAAAAAATATAGAACCGGCTTTAACTTCAAAATTGAACTAAGGTATTGAACTAAGGTTGTTTCATAAAGATTAATTATTCAATTTGTATAAAAAATTAATCTGGTGCAAATTTTTGATAGGACTTGCTATAAACTAGTTCCTGTTTTACATACCCGCTTGGAGCAAGTGTAGCCGACGTTTTATTTGAATTGTTGGAAGCAAATAGTGTCACCTTTATAAATTTAAAAAATTTAAATTTTCAAAAATATTTCAGACTTTATGCCCTCTTTTCACTAAGGCTTCTACCAAATAATACACAGCACGTTCAGTTCCTCCATAATTTCCAGGTGGTATTGTTTTCACCAAAGGGGATATTTGAGCTATTCTAAGTATTCGTTGAGCTTTCCTGCTAGTTTAAATAAAGTTGTATTTAATAGGTATACTGTAGTGTAAATTTATGATCGATATTCTCTACCTCAGTCGTTGGAGGACTTGTATTTGGGGAGCGAAAAAAACTAATTCTACTCTTTAGGTACCCCCACCAATATGCCTAGGTTAATTTTTACAAAACGATAGTTTACTTCGCCAATTTATGAGTTTACTTTGTCAACTACGATAGGTTAACTTTAACAATTTCGAGCTTACGAATAAATAGGATAGGTATCTAAAAGCTATAAGCTCGCAGTATTATGCCTGCTCGAGGCTAAGAAACTGTAACTTTGTACCTTCATATTTTTGCCAAATTTTAGTCTTCGATAATGTCCACATTATTTTTTATTCGTCAAATCTCAGGTTATTAGTTTGCCCTCTACACTACTATTTTTTAATTCCTATTACTTTTTTTTTGTTTTGGTCTTATGTTTATTGTAAAAAATTTTTAAAACCCGCGCATGAATTTCATAATATAATAGTATTTGTTTAAAAACACTTGAAAAACAAGGGAAACCAGTTTCGAAAGAATTAAACTAAAAAATACCTTTGCGAAGGTATTTTACTTTCCGTAAAGTACTCTCGTTCAATCAGGGAAGAAATAAGTGCATAAATAAATAAAATGAATAAGGTGCAAATTCCAAGTTTTTTAAAAGTGAAAGAAAATGAGAGCCAAGAATTGAGTGAATTTTGGGGTTGTTTTTGTTTGAGATTATTTTTAATTGGTTTCGTTGTTGATTTTGCCCCAAGTTTTGAGTACATTTCTGAAGGTGCTAATTTTGTGTCTTTTCTGTTGTGCAAAACAAATTCCATAATTTTTTGATCACTTAAAGATCAAATTTTTAAAAATATTATTTGTTTGAAAATTTAGAAATAGAATATTAAGTAAGTTATGGATAAAATGTGTTGAACGCTTGTGGCACTCCTTTCCCTCTCTTTCCTTTGATTGGTTGCCAGCTTGGTTGGCAGCTATAATATCACCAAATTTCGTTTTACAGATGGCTAAGCTGCCAATAACTCAAAGGAAAGAGAGGCAAATGATGATTTTGAATGCAGCAAAAGATGATGAAAAAATGATGGATGAAAAAGGGATGTAAAAAATGCAGCAAAAAAGGATGGAAAAAGTTAAAAAGGATATAAAATAAAGGATATATCCTTTTTATAAACAGGATATAATGAAAAGGATATAAAGATAAAAACAAGGGATGTCGCAAAAAATGAGGGCTCTTGTCCAGTTTATGCGCGCAATCGCACCTTTATACGTCCAATGAAAAGTTCATGCGTCCAATCACATATTCGAAGTACCCGGTTCTGCACTATATTACCAAAAAACCTCTATATACTTACATAGAGTTATAATACAAACGCATATTGTCAGACCATAGGTTTTAACACATAGAATCGTGTACTTAAAAACTGTGATTGGAAATGAATTTTTCTTTGACATTGATTTCCATGACATATGATCAGAAATGGAAGATGATTAATAAAAATTGAGAATTACCTAAATAATTTTTTTCTAAAAAAATATGGAGGTATTTATGAGTAATCAAAAATGGGTTAATAATTAAATATAATTAACTGAAAATACTGACAATAATATTTAAAAATATTCGGGAAATACATAATATGTAATAAATTAAAATTTGATAGAAAATATTTTTATTAAAACAATTGTTTAGCGAAGATCGTGGCCACCATGGGAGTAACCAAAATATAATTCTAAAAAGACTGTGGGTGGAACAATGTACAATGTGCGCGAATAACACGTGAATTTTTATGAAATGCAAGGGGGATGGGGAGATTTAATTTTAGCAAAAATATTTAGAAAAGAGTGCTCCCTTTTTAAAATTTATAATCTTTTTAGGTTCTACATTCTTTATGAGTCCGATAGGACTTTATGAGAACAATAAAATAAAGATTGAATTTTTCTCGAGGAATAGGGTAAGGCTCACTGTCTCCCAAATACAGTGAGCGTAGGTCTTGAACATGAAGAAATGTTTTGGAACCATACCCCTACTTTGCAACACCAAAAAAAGGGTACAGCCCAAGTAGGCGCGCGGCCAAATAGGCGCAAATTCTGAACTTGCTTCAAGAATCTTGAAGCAAGTTATGGCTTTGCGCCTACTTGGCCGCGCGCCTACGGAAATATTGAATCAAGATTTCCGAACCTTTCAAATTTAGTAGTTGGTACCAAAATTGTTAAGGTTCAGAAATTTTCTAGGAGGTTTTGGCTTTGCGCAGTTATGGCCGCGCGCCTACTTGGGCGTGTCCCCATGAATTATGCCTGCTCGAGGCTCGCAGTATTATGCCTGCTCGAGGCTAAGAAACTGTAACTTTGTACCTTCATATTTTTGTTGGTCGTTGGAAATTGAAATGAGTGGAATGGTGTTGTATTCGAATCCAAGCTGGTATATCCGGCCGCTGTAAAATTACAAAGTGTTAAATGTTTAATTAATTGGAGTTTAAAGAATGGTAATACATAAATGACACTAAATAAAAGGGATATATGGAATCATTTTTTGGATGCCTATCGTACGATTAGGCAAAATAAATTATGTAACTATAGTAATTATGTAACTAATAGTAAATTTATGTAACTAATAGTAAAGGATCAAGATAATTAATTATTGCAAATTTTGGTAAAGTAAAGTCGAGATACCGAGTCTGGTAAAGCCGAGATTTACGGCAAAATTTAGACACGAAACCCAGTTCGAAACCCGATCATGATTGATGCTTTAGAAGCCTAAGGGTTATCTCGCACTATTCTGCCTCAAACTGAAAAACACTGGTTAATAAAATGAAATTCCATCAAAATTTCTATTAAAATTATCTCACATTATAAGCCCATGTGTAGTCACCGCCATAGCTGCTTTTTTATCACTCAAAATTTGACGTGTTTCTTCAAGAAAAAAATCGGTATGAAAGTGTAAAATGTCAAATTTCGAGGCATTTTGTCGAATATTTTTGAACATTGGGATATATGGTGACAAATCTTCTGAAAGTCCAATTTCAGGTCTGAAAATAATTTTTGAAATTAATTACAAATATGTTTGAGGGACAGATATGGGGACAGTGGACTTCATTGAGGGACAGATAAAGGGGCTGTCGGACCTAGCTTAGAGATAAAATCAATGCAAAATGGGCCTAAATTTAAGGTCTTGACAATTATGTTTGTTCTAACTATGGGAAGATGCCTAAGTAATGCTACTAGATAAAATAAAAATTTCTAAGGTCAATCTGACTTATATAAAATTAGTCAATTAAAAATTGACTTCCAAAAAATATAGAACCGGCTTTAACTTCAAAATTGAACTAAGGTATTGAACTAAGGTTGTTTCATAAAGATTAATTATTCAATTTGTATAAAAAATTAATCTGGTGCAAATTTTTGATAGGACTTGCTATAAACTAGTTCCTGTTTTACATACCCGCTTGGAGCAAGTGTAGCCGACGTTTTATTTGAATTGTTGGAAGCAAATAGTGTCACCTTTATAAATTTAAAAAATTTAAATTTTCAAAAATATTTCAGACTTTATGCCCTCTTTTCACTAAGGCTTCTACCAAATAATACACAGCACGTTCAGTTCCTCCATAATTTCCAGGTGGTATTGTTTTCACCAAAGGGGATATTTGAGCTATTCTAAGTATTCGTTGAGCTTTCCTGCTAGTTTAAATAAAGTTGTATTTAATAGGTATACTGTAGTGTAAATTTATGATCGATATTCTCTACCTCAGTCGTTGGAGGACTTGTATTTGGGGAGCGAAAAAAACTAATTCTACTCTTTAGGTACCCCCACCAATATGCCTAGGTTAATTTTTACAAAACGATAGTTTACTTCGCCAATTTATGAGTTTACTTTGTCAACTACGATAGGTTAACTTTAACAATTTCGAGCTTACGAATAAATAGGATAGGTATCTAAAAGCTATAAGCTCGCAGTATTATGCCTGCTCGAGGCTAAGAAACTGTAACTTTGTACCTTCATATTTTTGCCAAATTTTAGTCTTCGATAATGTCCACATTATTTTTTATTCGTCAAATCTCAGGTTATTAGTTTGCCCTCTACACTACTATTTTTTAATTCCTATTACTTTTTTTTTGTTTTGGTCTTATGTTTATTGTAAAAAATTTTTAAAACCCGCGCATGAATTTCATAATATAATAGTATTTGTTTAAAAACACTTGAAAAACAAGGGAAACCAGTTTCGAAAGAATTAAACTAAAAAATACCTTTGCGAAGGTATTTTACTTTCCGTAAAGTACTCTCGTTCAATCAGGGAAGAAATAAGTGCATAAATAAATAAAATGAATAAGGTGCAAATTCCAAGTTTTTTAAAAGTGAAAGAAAATGAGAGCCAAGAATTGAGTGAATTTTGGGGTTGTTTTTGTTTGAGATTATTTTTAATTGGTTTCGTTGTTGATTTTGCCCCAAGTTTTGAGTACATTTCTGAAGGTGCTAATTTTGTGTCTTTTCTGTTGTGCAAAACAAATTCCATAATTTTTTGATCACTTAAAGATCAAATTTTTAAAAATATTATTTGTTTGAAAATTTAGAAATAGAATATTAAGTAAGTTATGGATAAAATGTGTTGAACGCTTGTGGCACTCCTTTCCCTCTCTTTCCTTTGATTGGTTGCCAGCTTGGTTGGCAGCTATAATATCACCAAATTTCGTTTTACAGATGGCTAAGCTGCCAATAACTCAAAGGAAAGAGAGGCAAATGATGATTTTGAATGCAGCAAAAGATGATGAAAAAATGATGGATGAAAAAGGGATGTAAAAAATGCAGCAAAAAAGGATGGAAAAAGTTAAAAAGGATATAAAATAAAGGATATATCCTTTTTATAAACAGGATATAATGAAAAGGATATAAAGATAAAAACAAGGGATGTCGCAAAAAATGAGGGCTCTTGTCCAGTTTATGCGCGCAATCGCACCTTTATACGTCCAATGAAAAGTTCATGCGTCCAATCACATATTCGAAGTACCCGGTTCTGCACTATATTACCAAAAAACCTCTATATACTTACATAGAGTTATAATACAAACGCATATTGTCAGACCATAGGTTTTAACACATAGAATCGTGTACTTAAAAACTGTGATTGGAAATGAATTTTTCTTTGACATTGATTTCCATGACATATGATCAGAAATGGAAGATGATTAATAAAAATTGAGAATTACCTAAATAATTTTTTTCTAAAAAAATATGGAGGTATTTATGAGTAATCAAAAATGGGTTAATAATTAAATATAATTAACTGAAAATACTGACAATAATATTTAAAAATATTCGGGAAATACATAATATGTAATAAATTAAAATTTGATAGAAAATATTTTTATTAAAACAATTGTTTAGCGAAGATCGTGGCCACCATGGGAGTAACCAAAATATAATTCTAAAAAGACTGTGGGTGGAACAATGTACAATGTGCGCGAATAACACGTGAATTTTTATGAAATGCAAGGGGGATGGGGAGATTTAATTTTAGCAAAAATATTTAGAAAAGAGTGCTCCCTTTTTAAAATTTATAATCTTTTTAGGTTCTACATTCTTTATGAGTCCGATAGGACTTTATGAGAACAATAAAATAAAGATTGAATTTTTCTCGAGGAATAGGGTAAGGCTCACTGTCTCCCAAATACAGTGAGCGTAGGTCTTGAACATGAAGAAATGTTTTGGAACCATACCCCTACTTTGCAACACCAAAAAAAGGGTACAGCCCAAGTAGGCGCGCGGCCAAATAGGCGCAAATTCTGAACTTGCTTCAAGAATCTTGAAGCAAGTTATGGCTTTGCGCCTACTTGGCCGCGCGCCTACGGAAATATTGAATCAAGATTTCCGAACCTTTCAAATTTAGTAGTTGGTACCAAAATTGTTAAGGTTCAGAAATTTTCTAGGAGGTTTTGGCTTTGCGCAGTTATGGCCGCGCGCCTACTTGGGCGTGTCCCCATGAAAGATTCAATTATTTTTTATTAGATTCATACAGTCAACTAGAACCTCTTTTTCTATTTTCTATTTTAATTTAAAAATTGTGTAAGTTATGAAATTCAAAAATATTTTCAATTCTTATTTATAACTTCCTACCCCTCACTTCTAAGTTATGTTAAACTATTATTATTACACACGTACGCGCTGAACGCACTTGGGCGTACTTGAAAACTTGAAAATTTTAAAAAGACGAAAACAAAATTTTTGGAAATAAATTTACGAAGAAAAGTTAAATAATGTTGAAAATTTTATTAAATTTTAATTTTGATAAATTATTTTGAAATGATAAAAAAATAAATTTAATGGAAATTAAAATAAATTCAATACAACAATAATGCTTAGGGATCATGTATTTTTATCAAAATTTGGGGGGGGGGGTGCTTATAGTAGACCAGGACAAAAATATGGAAATCCATATAAATCCTATCCCTACTAATTACTCATGTCAGTAATATGAACTTAACAGGATATGCCGTTTCGAATTTCGTACGGTACCTAAGCATACGCCACGGTCTACTCAAACCAACAAGTCAAGCACATTGCTCAATTTTTTAACTTCTCGAAATTAAATCACGAAATCGATTTTTAATATCATTCGTCTTCAAATAATTTAATTTTCAATTAATTTAACTTAGCTCGCATTTAAAATCAACGTGGAAAATTAATGTGGGTATATTTCTAAAGCTTCTCCAATTAATTCTTCGATTTCGCTTACGTATTTGCCTTAGCTTCTAAATTTTTTTTTAATTTTTATTAAACTTTCTATTTAAAAATGCATATGATACAAACTATATAGTTTAATTTCGTACACTTTTCTGCCAATTTTACTAAATTCTACCATGATTCTAAGCTAAATGCTTTACTAGCTTTACCAATTTTTTTTATAACTCAAGCGTTTCTAAAAATTCAAATAGCTCTTTACCTCTACAATTTAATTTAATGAAAGATAAAATTCATCCAACTAGGTGGATATTTGGGCGCTGGCAGATAAGCATGGCGTCAATTAGCTAGGCCATATGCCTTGAGGTCACTCAGGCGCGGGCTGTAAATTAATCTAAAAATATTTTTGAGCATCTCAAGCAAGGTATGATTCGATTAAACTTCTAGAGATGCACCGAACTATGCTAGAGCGACGAATTACTCTAATTAGGAAGGCCATTGCGACCGTGTCATCTCCGTCTATTAGTAGCCTGTAGGGTTGTCGGTTCTGGACCGGAACGAATCGAACCAAAAACCGAGGATTTTTCGGTTAGATTCTTCGGTTCGGTTTCGGATATCCGAAGACTTTCCAGGAAAAGATAGCCCTAGTAACATGGTTAAAAATACTTTCAAATCACTAAACAGACTACCGTATTTCTTCAAATAGAGCCCCACCCTCAATTAAAGCTCCACCCTCTATTACAGCCTGCCTACCTTGGAGAATAGTTGCAAAATAGAGCCCCATGGGGCCGTATTTGAAGAAATAGGGTACCTATTTATCGGTTCAGCTCATTGAGATTAATCGAAATATACTAGAGATACCGGCATTCGAAAATTTTTAAACATGACATCCCTTCGACATAAATAGTTGGGCTTATGATAATGCGCCCATTCGGCGAGCTATTAAATTAATCCACAAATTTTAAATTGCTTTAGTTTGACTGCGAAAATTAAGTTTCGTGGATTTTTTATTTGCACAGTAGATATTTTGTGGGTAGTTTGATAGAGGATAGATTAATTTTAAATATGGGATGTTTCATCTTTTCGTACGCAGACGTTCCTTCGGGATCAATTTATATACCAGTCGATTTTAATTAATTTAAATATTCTTTTTCATTTTATTTAACTTTTTAAAGTTTTATTTTAATAAAAGCCAGACCATAATAAAAGCCAGACCATCCTGTTTGTCTCTCATTACCGTAACCTTCTTAAATAATAACCCTTCTTTAGAGTGAGGCTATTTGTGTTTTTCAGGCTTCATGTCCTTTATTATTTATTTATTTATGTAAAATCGATCATGTAAAATCGAAAATTATGCCCGGGATTTCTGAATTAAAAGATTTAAAATCCTGACAATTTTTGAATTAATATTGGGGTCGTATCCGTTGTTTACTTTATAGGCTCTGGTTCATACCTAAAGATTAACCAGAATTTTTTGATTTTATTTAAATTATGGAACTCAAACGTTTTTGAGTTCCTTTCCGCCCTTATAATAGAATGGGGGTTCATCGGATGTTAATCGTTGTTTCGTGAAAATTGGGATACATGATTGAATCTCCTAATTAGTGTTGCCTGCCTGGTCCGTACCGAAAGATCGAGTCTTCATCTAATTTTGGCCCGAAAAAGTCTCGGTCGTGTCGGCCAGGTAAAATTGAGGCACAAAAAAATGACTCGAACGTCGGCCCTACTCGAAAACGGCAACCCTACTCCTAATACTATTGTAATTATGAGGTAAACTCATCCAGATTAAGGCGCTGCGCCAAAAAGTCCCTCTACCAATAAGCTAATTAATATTGTTAAAGCTAACGAGAAATTTATTTTTTTTTTGTGCTTATTTGAGAAGTTTTACCTTTTTTATGCTTTTAATAAAATTATAGAAGAAAATTGTATAGAAAAAAGTTACAAACTACAAACATCACCTTTAAATATTGCTCATTATTTCTAAGAATCTCTCAAACTTTGTAACAATTTAGTTCATTTTCTTTACATATTTACTACAAATTTAATTTGAAAAAAGGTGCGCGTAATAAAAGGCAGCTATTTAATTGTGGCATTTCCTTTAGTATTTTCATTACTAGTTTACTATGTTAGCTTGGGAGGGTAGTAAATTCGAGCTAGAGTTGAACAAGCTAATTCATTATTTTCACATTTTTTTGTTGTTAGGTAACCAAAAAAACAATTTTTCAAAAGTTTCCATTTTGTGTCAATTTATAATTGCAATGTATATAAAGCAGACCTGGTCATGGATAATGATTTTGGTATCTGTATCCGGGTATTTACGGAGGATACAGACGGATACAGGCGGATATTCGCAGTCATTTTGGTGTTATCTGTATCCATATCCAAGACCAAGTCTGATATAAACTCGCTCTTTATACTAGGGAGGAAATGCCTGTCTGGTCCTTAAAGGGTTTATCCTCACTTTACAGACATAATGCCACTTAAGTATGAATAACATACTAGGAAGCACTGCTATAACCGATTCTAGAGCGCCTTCGGTTACAGGCTCCTTTTGCTTAATATGTATAATTCAAATGGTGCCTATTTATATATGTATGTGTATATTTCCCAATATGCCTTATATTTTTTGCAGGTTGAGTTGTATTCCCTGCTATTTTTCATTATATATTGTATTGTATTATATGTATTTTTCTGTATTGTAATTGTATTTTAATTGTTTTCTATTTCAACTGTTTAAAGCATATAGCTACCGTATTTTTACTAAAATAGCCCCATGGGTTAGTTTTTTCAATCGACCTCTTGAGGGGGTGGGGGTTATTTTACTATATAAGTGCGGGAGCTATTTTAGAGAAAATACTTATTTAATTCGAAAGCTAAGGGTATTACAATGGATAACACATCAATCCGGTCAACTATAAACGTTGGTTCGTTGCCACACGCCAAAAAACCTTCTGTATTATCTGAAGAAGGAATAATATAATATAGACATAATTTCTTGCTGTCTCAGGTATTGCTCATGGATTGTGCTGTACTTTATAATCCACAGATCCATTCATCCCCTGTTCTATGAACGTCTAAAATCTTTCTGTCACATTAAGGAAGTAAAGTAACCTAATTAATTTTTGCTCAGCTTCTCATTATTTTACAATTAAAATGTTCTGTTTGAATACACCTTTTAAAAGTATCTCTGTCACAAATTACTCTAAATTACTTATTGTCAGCTACCTTTTAAAATAAAAGTTCAACGACCATAATACCCTTATATCTCCGCTAAAATCTGTCTAGCTAATTTTTAATAAACTTCCTTCCCTTTTAGTGCATTAATCTAAAAAATTTTTTTCCTCCCAAAGGATTAATAAAATATTAAATTGTTGCCATAGACATCATATTAGTAATTAGTGTAAAGCATACTTCACTACTTTGAATAAAAATGTGAAAAGTTAGTGCATTATTTTTTGTTGACAAGTTAAAAGCTTTTAAAATTTTTCTAATACTTGTGAATTATAACCTTACTTTTATACATAATATTAAATTTTTAATATAGTCAGACCTAAATTTTATTTACACAGACTTGAAATTTTACTTAATAAGTAGCTTTAAGATATATTTTTCTAATTCAGTTGTCTAAAGGGTAGATGAGATGACTAGGTGATACCTTAATTATTAAGTCGCTTGATCTTATGGAGAATATTATCGTTCCCAAGGAAGTGTTTTTCGTACCAAAATGTATAAACTGACTGAGACGAAATCTCGAACATATATTTCGATAATCGAGACCGATATTTTTCGAGTTACTTCTATTACCATACGACACGCCCTGTCCTATAACTAGCCAATACATTGTATCGGCTTACAAAAATAAATTGGATTCAAAAACTGTAACTGGACATTTCTGAACTATTTGAACAAATATTTAATCTTAAACTTGCTAAGCGCTATCACACTTGCGAACTTATTATCTCTAGCCGATGCATTAAATCGGCTTACAAAAATATAATGCCTACTCAAACGCAAAGTGGTCTTTCCTAACTTATTGAACTAATCTTATAAAATATTCTTAAAAATAATTTTAGATAATTTGTAAATTTATAACTCTAAGGAAATTTATAATTTGTAAATCTTTTCGATTCTCGTATGACACTCCCAGTCCGATCTCCAATAGTCGATATTGTGATTCAAAAAGACTAAGTTATGCATTCTGAACCCCTCTAAGCATTGCTCACACCTCACACCCATCAAATATCATTAGCCAATGCAATGCATAGGCCTACAAAAATAAACTTGCAACAAGGAAATGGTATTGGTGGTGATAAACTTATTGAACTAATTTTTAACTTTTCTTAAAAATAATTTTATATATTGTACAAATTTATAATTTTAAGGGAAATTTATAAAGATTAAATTTGGCAATGATATCTGAAATTGAAAATACTAATACCAGCACTAGCTCTCCTTCATATTCTCCTCAAACTTCAAATATTTCTCTTACTAATTCTGAGCTTTTCAACATAGCTAATTTAAACTTGAATATTTCTAACCCAACCACTACCCCAAACAACAGCCCAATCCAAATGTCAGTTCAAACTGCAAATTCACTTTTACTTTTACATTTGGCCCAGATGCAACAAATTTTCCAGCAAAATAACGAAAACATGGCACTAATTAATCAAGCAATTATTGCTGAAAAAGCAGCAATGGCGAAAGAGTTGATTAGAATTGGTCAGCTGAAGCAGCTTAAGGAAATGAAGATGGATACTGTTGTTAAAAATGGGTAGGTCTAAATTTTATATCGTATACGAAAAGGGATCATGTTCAAAATTAATAAGTTAAGGAGTGACCTATAGATAGTGTTAAGTTAAACGGGCTAGTTATTTCTCCTCCACCTAATGCAAAGGCACACTCGAATTGAGTTATTTAGTTTTGGAGGGATTACTTCTGATCGGATTTTTAAAAATATTTATTTTCTAATTATTTCGTTTATATTAAATTTCAATTTTATTAATTTAACGTTGTGGATTGTCCCATTTCGTCTTAATTTTTTGGAAGCTGAACGTTATTCAGCTAAATATCAACCACGCCACTTCCTGAATAGCTCTAGGATATATTAGGGATATTCCATGGATATTCGATTTTCTCTGGTGTAAATTTGGGGTTCTCTAGTTTAAACCAAATTTCGATGTTGCCTAGGGCAAAGTATTTCTATCTGGAACATAAATGCGTATTCTACTCCATATATATTTTTTATTTTTTAGAACCACAACAAGCCCTGAACTTTGCTTAGAAGGAATGCCTTCTGTAAACAACGACATTAACAAAAACGACTTTTTCACACGTTGTGGGATAACCTGGAATTATTTAACTTCAACACGGTCAATGAGCGAGTTTGATGATCTTCGTCGTCGACATCAAGTAAATTTTCAAATATTGTCTTTGAAATAAATCTAAAAATTCAGGTTTCAAAAAACAGACATGTCGGTTATGGAATTCGCTATGCATGTACTAGAAATGCTAAAGCAAGGGATAATTGTCCTTATCTGTTACTTCATATTCCTGGTAAATTTTATTTGATTCACAATTGGAATAAAGTTTAAAATTAAAGGAAATAATGGCATTCAACATGTTTACTCGAGAAATTGTCATACTCATCCAATCAAACATATCCGTTCAAGAAATAGAAACTGATTTGATATTGAATACCTCTGGAATATTTTCCAATAAACTAATTTTTAATTTAAAAATTTGATAAAAATTTTGATAGAAAAGTTCATTGTAATGAAAATTCGATTATGCTTTTACTCATCCAATTAACTCATCCAAAATTCTAATAATTTTTAAATTTCATGAAATTAACTGGTCGAATCAAACGCTACCTTTTTTCTGAAGCAGCGCATGATTTGTCAATAAAGATTGACATTCAAAAATACAAAGATGATGAGACAACAAATAATTTGCTTTAATCCTAATTTATTTATTTTTAAATTTCAAATAAAAAATATTTAGGATTATCTTAATTTATTTAGAAGATTAGATTTATTTTTTAAAATAATGTTTCTATAATTCATTGTATTCATCCTCAATATTTGATCCTTGCAAGATACGACGGTTAATTTTTTGGAAGCTGAACTGTATTCAGCTAAGAATTCTATAGAAAATCTCAAGGTATTGTTGTCTGATCGAACCTAAAAATATTTATTTTCTTATTATCTCGTCTATATTAATTTTTAATTTGTTTAGTTAAGGAGTATGTATATTTGTGGAGTTCGTCTAATTTTTTGGAAGTTGAACTGGATTCAGCTAATAAAGTTAATTGTTAAGACCATAAATCGTCGAAAGCTTTTTCCGATAATACCGGTACTTCGAAAATAAACTAACGAACATCGAAATTTATCTATTCTGTATTGTGGAGGCTAATTGCTCGCATTCTTCTTTATTTGACTACAGGCAAGAATTAACGGTGAATCAGTCTTTTTTAAACAAAAAGACGCCCACGTATTTTGGAAGCCAGCTCGTACCAAAATTCGTAATATGGTACGAAATACAAGTACGAGCAAAATTGAAATTTATGAGCACTGGTTAGGACCAACTCTATTTGCACAATTCTGTATTAGTTAAGAAACCTTGCCTAAATAAAATGTAGAATATAGAATCTAAGATTAGGGGGAATTTTTTATGTTTTTTTATTTTTTGGGAGCTAATTTTACATTAGCTAATTTATGCGAAATATTTAAGTATTGCAGAATATTATTTAGATATATTTATTAGATATATATTCTCCTGGCTAATTATTAGCTTAATTTATCATAATATTGTTATTAATAGTTGGTTAACTAGTGTTTAAAAAAGGTTTACCTAATCATGCAAAAAATACACAGACTCGAATGAAAACTACGAGTAGTCAGTTAATGGTCTAATTTGGTTCTGATTATTTTAGTCTATTTTCTATTTTGTGGGGGAATCAAGCAAATACTAATCGATGAACCTTCAGGAAATCAGAGTAAAAAAAATATGTGTCGGGACTGCTTTTTGCGGGAACATTAATCTGTCAATAATGATTGACACTCAAAAATAGATACATCATTACTTTGGGATAAGCAATTATTCTCTAATTAGAATGTACATATTTAATTAAATTTGAATTAAAAGTTATTGCGTAAAATTTATTAAAAATTTATTTTATGAAAATAAGGTTTTAAATAGACACAAATTCCATAAGTAATTAAAAAAACATCAAAATTTGTCATATATTTATTGTTTTATTTCTTCACTTCAAGCAACAATAGTGCAAAGTTCTGGGGGTTTGGGCATTTCAAGTTTTGACGATTTAGAAGGATTGGGTTGTTTGCGTTCAGCAGGAAGAGTGGAAGTTTTGTCAGTAGTTTCCATCTCGTCAGAATCAGATCCAAAGTCAAAAGGTTTCTTTCCAAAAAAGCGTCCAAACGATTTGCCAAATGATTCAGAAACTTGCTAAAAATAATTTGGTATTATTCGGTTATCTCACACAATTTTATTTTTCTTCTCATTTTTTCAACAACAAAATAAGACATTTCAAAACCCGTAAAGCCCCAACTTACCACAAGCCAAACCTAACACAAAGCTATAACTTAGTTCAGAATTGTCGAATCCGGGACGACCTAGTATGGTTCGATTCAGCTCGTCGAGGCGCATCGACCATACCAGGGCGTCCCAGCGATAATTCATAACGAAGTTATAGCTCTGCGGTACCTTGGGCTCGCGGTAAGTTAGCCTACTCCAGTTAAACCCATCACAACTAGAATCTACTTCTTTGAAGAAAGGGAGATTTGAGAAGAAAAAAAATGTTGGAAAGACCAAAAAGTATAATTGTAGGTCCGTATCCGACTTGTAATATATTTTGTATTAGTTATCGTTCTGCAGTAGATTCCCTTAGTAGAAAATTGGAAAATATAAATTTGTTTAATTAAGTAAGTTTTTACGTCAAAAATTTCAAATGATTTTATTTCGTGGCAGTTTTTTTGTCGTAGATTATTTTTGGGAACTCATCAGTGATGAGTTAATTTGTGAATTAACTGATTTATCCTAGCCCAACTTAAAAAATCTTACCCGATTAATTTGATCATTCAACGCCTTTTGGTACTCCTCCAATTTCTCGTCGAATTCCTCCAACTCTTTTTGCTCACTCTCATTCAGTTTGCGAAC
Source organism: Meloidogyne enterolobii (assembly GCA_963681835.1). Classification (NCBI taxonomy): domain Eukaryota; kingdom Metazoa; phylum Nematoda; class Chromadorea; order Rhabditida; family Meloidogynidae; genus Meloidogyne; species Meloidogyne enterolobii. The sequence goes on along the minus strand of CAVMJV010000176.1, from coordinate 44,940 downwards.
AAAGTTGTTTCCAATGTACAGACTGTCTCCTTGAACCATACATCCATTGAATACAAATTGAGTTCTGGCCTTTAAATAAAAATTAAAGGTTACTTAATTACGTTTCGAACTCTCGCTGTGGGTGCGGTATATTTTTATATAGATACGGTATATTTTTTGCTTAATATATAATTTGATATATTTCACAATTTTAGTAAAGATTATCAAGTATTGCTTTAAAATAATGTTGATAATTTGTCTTTTTATTTTTGTAAGTCAAAATTTTGATTTGACTAATCCGACAAAATCATAATGTAAATTATATAATGGAATCCTATCAGCTCTTATCAATAAAAATTTGCTTAATATATAATTTCATTATTTACAATTTTAATAAAGAATATCTATGACAGCATTATCCTACTTAAAGTTGACCAACGGGTGTATTTTTGTAAGTCAAATTTTATTTTGACTAATCAAAAGTAAATTAATTATTTCGATAGTTACTTTCACTGGAAAATAATTATCATGATAATCTTCTCATTATGAAATCATATCGGGCACTATATTTCTCTAGGTATAATATTAAATTCTTAATTAGGCATAGTTAAATTCTAACTCACCTTCTGGCCACAAAAGCTTGGAGACTTGGGAGGTTCAGGAGCCCTGTCTTTTGTCTTGCTTTCTTCTTTCCCTCCGAATGGAGCATTCCAATTATCCTCAAAGTACTTTTTAGATTTATTGCGGTATTCGGCAACGTCATTTTTGTATTGCTCTAATTCTTGAACTTCATCAGGGTTCAAATCTTTTGTGAAGATGCCGTTTATGTAGAGCTGTTGTCCTTGAAATTTTCAATAATGGAAATTTAAAAAATTTGTGGCTTAAATTTAATAATTTTTGAGGTTTTGTCAGGACTTTTACTTTGGACAGAAACAAATAAGTCTAGACATATTAGCATTAGTCAAATCTATTGACTTGCAAAAATATAACATTGTAGATGTGAACCCAATGATTCCCTTAAAATATTTGACATAAAATTAAAAAATTTTTAGACAATTTTATATTGAGTATATTTTTTTACCGAAACAACGCAACCAGTACTTCCACCACTGCTAAAGCTTTGAAAAGTAGAAACACCTCCGCAACAGAAACGGCGGGCACGTGAGTTTTGAGCCAGTTCAGCATTAACACTAAAAAGGTTAAGCGGTTTTAAAATTATTTAAACATTATTTGAAGCGCATATCAGCGATAGATTGAAATAACAATTGACCAAGTTAATTAATCAAGACGGATTTAAGGACTCGTTCATTATTTGTTTAGTAGCAATTTTTATATTAATTTAATTTTAAGTAAACTAAATATTAGTGGAACTGTTGTTAGGTACCACCAATTGCGTTGATATTTTTGTAAGCCAAGCTATCAGGGCTGTGCGCCAAAATTTTCGCATGGCGCGCCAAACGCCAATTTTTCAAAAATTTAAAACACGCCAAACGCCAAACGCCAAAAATCGGCCAAAATTAACGCCAAAACGCCAAACGCCAGACGCCAAACGCCAAAATTTTTATAACATAAATTTAAAAAATCAAATCAAATATCAGCAAATCCACTGATCAAAATATTATGATGATTAAATACTAATTGTTCTAAATGCTCTCCGTTCAAGCTTTTTCTCATATCATTTAATGTTGTGTTGACAGTTGAAAAAAGTCTTTCCGATTCAGATGATGTAGCAGGCGCACAACAAAATTTTGTATAAAGCTGAGTTAAGTGTGGGTATTTTGCTTGATTTAATTTACTTCTCCAAAATGAAGCAACATCAGAGTAATTTGTCTCTGCAGGTCTTGTTAAATAATCTTCGACCTCCTAAATTAGAATTGATCGAGAATAAAAACATTTTATCTACCGCTAAAGTTTGTAATTTCTCATCAATCGCTGGTGGAGAAATAACATCAACACGACTAGTTCCAGCAAAATAATCCTTAACTTCTTCAAACATATTTAATTCATTACAAGTAGAGACTGATTCGCATTCCATCTAAAAATAATTATAATTATATAAAATATTTTAGAAATAATCAAACATCTATAGTTGCTGGACACTCTTTTTGAATTTCATTGATTAACATTTCTTTATACTCAGCATGCTTTTCTGGTGGTAATAGGGTCATTTTAAAATATGGATCTAATATAGTTGGAATGATTAGATTGACTTCCTCTTCCCATCCAAACATTCGTCGTTTAATTCCATTAACAATAGCTTCTCTAACTCTCGGAAATTCAATAGCAACAGGTTTTGAAATTAATTTGACTTCGATAGCTTTTAGAAGGGGAATAATGTAACCAATAGATGTTGTACGTTTTTGAAGAAAAATTGTTGCATTATAAATTGGTCTTAAAGAGAGAAATAGGGGGAGAGAAAATAGCTAGAGAGAAATAGGATGAAAATAATATAGATAGAGAAAGAAATAAAAAACAACTAATTAAACATATATAGGTAAATATGAAGTTAGAGAGAAATTGTTTGAAAAGAATACATAAATTAGAGAAAGAAACAAAAAATTAAAATCATTTCGAAAAACATTGCTTTATTAAAAAATTTCCGCCATTAGGGGTGTATATTTCTGGCGTTTGGCGCGCCAAAAATTGAAAATCACGCCAAACGCAAAACGCCAAAAATCGGCCAAAATTAACGCCAAAACGCAAAACGCCAAACGCCATGACGCACAGCCCTGCAAGCTATGCTTAGGCTAAGTTGGAAGTTAACCTATTCTAAGGCTAGGTTATTCCGTAGCTTTATCAAAGATTTTTCCACAACTACTGATTATTTATTTATTTATTTATTTATGAGCAACCACACGGTATAAAAATACACTAATAGTGGTGAAATTTAAAAGACAAATATATGTAAAAAGGACAAATATATGTAAAAAAAAGACAAATATATGTAAAAAATTAATTTAATGAGAATTATGTATTTGGTGTGTTTGGTGAAATAATTGTTTTGGTATACATTTTGTTAAAAAAAAATTTGTTTTACCTCACCAAACATTTAATAAATAGATTAAAACTTAAGGAAAAATGTTTCCGTTATCTGATATCCATTTTCTAATATATTTCCTGAATGGCTTTTTATGCATTATACCCATAATTTCATTAGGTAGTTTATTCCAGTTTGTTATATTTCTTATAAAAAAGTTATTTCTGGATTTCGAATTGTATCTTTGGTTTTGAAGGAGAAGGGGTTTTCTCTTTGCTTTTTTTGCAAATGCGAAGAAGTTTTCAGGTTTTAAGTGTGTATTCTGATACAGGATTTTTTGAGTCATACAAAGATCATTAATTTGTCTTCGTATGTCTAATTTCTCTAAGTTACATATTTTTAATCTTTCTTCATATTTTATTTTAATAAATCCAGATTTTTTAAATGCAATTCTTGTAAAGTATTTTTGAATTTTTTCAATCCTTTCGCAATTATCTTTTTTCATAGGATTCCATACTTCACTTGCATATTCTAGTTGGGGTCGAATATATGTTTTGTAGATATTAATGTATTGTTCTAGTTTTCTAGTTCTTATAACTTTAAAAAGCCTATATATACTAAAGTAAGCTCTTTTGATAATTACATTAATATGATCGGAAAATGAAAGTTTGGAATCTATTAGGATACCCAAATCTCTAACTGTTTGTAGTTTAGGAATTAGGTTGCCAGATATATGGTATTTTTCTTGTGTGTTATTTTTTCCAATGTAGAGTACAGAGCATTTATTTTCTGCGATTTCTAAACCGTTAATTTTAGCCCACTTATTAAGTAATATTAGTGATTCTTTTAGTATTTCCCGTCTATTGTCATTTTGATGATATGTATATAATTTTACATCATCTGCATATATTTTAATTTTTAAATCATGAGGAAGATAGTTTGGAAGGTCATTTATGAAGATAAGAAATAATAAAGGACCTAATACACTTCCTTGTGGTACGCCTGATTTTGTTTGTACGCTTTCAGAGAATTCTTTTTCTATTTTAACTTTAAAACTTCTTTTTGTTAGAAAGTTTTCTATGAAATCATATAATTTTCCATTAATTCCACAAGCTTTTATTTTGAGGCATAAGAGCTCAATAGGAACAGAGTCAAATGCTTTAGCAAAATCAATGTAAATAATATCGATATTTTCTCTTTTTTCCAATGACTTATAAAAATCATTTAACATTGATAAAAGATTTGTTGTAGTTGATCTATATTGTAAGAACCCAAATTGTTCATCAGAGAAGAATTTAGTTTTATTTAGAAAATTTATGATTTGTGTTGAGATAATTCTTTCGAATACGCGGCAAAGTGTGCATGTAACAGAAATAGGTCTATAATTAGCAGGGTCATTTATTTCACCCTTTTTAAATATAGGAATGATGTAGGATTGTCTCCAGATTTCTGGGATTGTCCTATTATCTAATATGATTCTGAATATTTCTGTTATGGTCGGAGAAAGTATTTTCGAACATGATTTCAATAATATATAAGGAATATCATCAGGTGAATTAGAGATTTTATTTGGAAGATTTTCTAGGATATTTTCAACTGTGAGAATATCGAATTCAATATCTTCTAGACGTTCTCTTGTAGTTTGTCTAGGTGTAAAGTTTTTGTCAAATTCTTTGAGTTGGAAATACTTACTAAATGTGTTAGCAAGTAATTTACATTTATCTTTTATATTTATATGTAATTTGTTATCTTCACTTATTAAATTTGGTATTTTGTCATTTGGATTGAATTTTTGCCGAATAAATTTATGAATGGCATTACCTCCTTTATTTATCGTTTTACTTATCTTTTCTTCGTTATATGATTCTATATTCTTTTTGAGTTCTTTAGAGATAAATCGATATTGAAGTTTTAAATTATTATTTTTAGGATTTGTTCTTAAGTTTTGATGTATAGCAAGTTTTCTTGCTTGTAAATTTTTAATCTTTTTAGGATAACTGTTCCTAATAATTAAATTTAATGTTTGTAAAGGGATAGCGTTATTAAGGGCAGATACTAAATTTTGTGTTATGTTATTATACTTATCATTAGTGGTGAATTTTGTCTCGAGTAAGTATTTCCAATTTATAGATGATATGTATTTTCTAAGATTTTCTGTGTTTTTATGGCTAAAACTTCTTATATATTTTTTACTTTTGGATTCTCTATGGAATTTAACGTTTAAAATGAATGAGATCATATTATGATCAGATGTTGAGAAAGGAGCAGAAATATTATAGTTTTCAATAAGATTTTTAGGATTTGTGAAAAGTAAATCGAGTATTGAATTATCTCTTGTATTTTCTTTTATATGTTGGTAAACTTCATTTTGAGAACAGAAATCAATAAGTAACTGTCCTAGATCATTATTTGAATCCATAGTATCCCAGTTAATTTTAGGAATGTTAAAATCCCCATAGATTAAAGCATTAGAATTTAATTTAGATGAGATATATTTCATTAGTTTCTTGGTTTCATCATATGAACATTTTGGTGGTCGGTATACACAAAAAATTTCAATACCCCTTTGTATAAGTAATTTTAAATGTATAATTTCGCATTTAAATTTTGTGCCTGTAAATTTTAATTTGTATGGAATTTCGGAGGGAATGAGTATTAGGCAGCCGCCCCCAAGACCTTGTTTTCTGTTAGCAAATATTGGGTTAAACTGTCCTTTAAGTGAAAATTCTGAATGTATAATGTTATTTTCTTTAAGCCAGGTTTCGTTTATTAGTATTATTTTATTTTTGTTATTTTCCAAGAGTTCCTGGAGTTCGAAGGTTTTATTATTTATAGATCGTGCATTAAAAGCCAAACAGGATAATATATTAGAGTTTAAAGTTGTTTTTAAATTACCAGTATGGTTACTCGAATTACCCTATGCGGAAACATTTTTTACCTTAAGAGGTTTTGGTTGTGACATTTTACGAATTTCTAAATCAACAACAAAGTATTTAAATAAGTTTTCACGAACATTAAGGTCATAAGCTTGTTTACGAAGGTTATAAAGAATATTTAATTCATATTGGGTCATATCGCGTCTGGCTGTTATATTTTTAGGAACATTAGGAAGAGATTTGACACATTTACGAAATGAGTATAAAAAAGTATCACGAGATTTTGTATCAGTAAAGGGTATTTTTAGAATATGCGGTTTACTGCTTTTGTTATTTTTATGTGGTGGATGTCTATGGATACCAGCAAAATCAACTTTATCTTCAAGTCCACATTCTTTTACTAAACTTCTAACCATACCTTCATCATTTACTTCGGGCAATTTTTCAATAACAGCACGCAAAGATTTTGCCTTGATTGTTTCAGAATTGATGATAGCATTATTGATTGTTTGTGCTATTTGACATTGAGAGGAGAGGTTGGAAGAGTAGATATTAAGAGGAGGGCAGCCCCAAGGAGTATTGATTGTTGGTGAATCATTAGAATTAGATTGTTGTTTAAAAATTTCAGATATTGTTGTTTTAACAATTTCAGTGATAGTGGGCTTTAATATTTCAGCAACGGCTTTTGCAATATCGATTAATTGTTGTTGATTTAAATTTGGAGTCATTTTATATTTTCCTTTAGTTGTCCCATAATTTTATTAATAATACTATTAAAATGATGGTACGATGTGATATTTTTCTCATACTTTCAGGGACCTTGATGTATTTTTTTGGGAGATCTCAAAATCATGAGATCTAATAATTTCGTCTTTCGCCCATTAAAATATGTTTTGGCAGATTCCTGGGGTAGGGAAACACTATGAAAAGTGCGGAATGAGGAAGGAGACTCTAGCTCCTTACATCTTTGATGCCAACATACCGTATTTCCTATATTAGAGCCCCAGCCTCTGTTAGAGCCCCACCCTCTAATACAGCCCCACTTTGGAGGATAGTTGAAAAATAGAGCCCCACCCTCAATTAGAGCCCCACCCCAAATACAGCCCCACCTAAAAAATTTTGGAGGAAAAAATATCCAAATAACTTTATAGATGTATTAAGAGAGTAAAGGAAAGAAAGAGGGATATCGATGATTCGTGATCATGGAGGAGGAGGGATCATGGGGATATACCAGTTCTAGTTCTGGAACTGCTTTTTGAATTTCTTCAGTTCCAGTTCTGGAACCTGTTCCAGAGCCTCGTCAAACAAAATCACTTCATATGCCTCCTATTACCCCTAGTCCAGAATATCCCTCTTAATCCCGCTAAATCTCTCAATATAAACTTAATCCGCTTATATTCACCATAATCCCTTAAAATCCACTATTATATCTTTGATCCATCGATGTCAAATACTGGTCCCCTAATATTTCCCTTAACCCGTCCAAATCTACCAAAATTTCATAATTGATCTTACTCTCATTGAACTATTGCTACTATTTTGTTATTCATTGCTTATAAAATTTTAATTTTTGTGAAAAATCGAAAATTTCGATCCTCGTTCGATATTTTTCGGTTTTATCGACCACCCCTCCGGCCTAACTCTAGTTGCAATGGATATTTAATAAATGGGATTTTATCTCAAAAGAGGGTTGAAAAATAGAGCCCCACCCTCAATTAGAGCCCCACCCTTTAATACAGCCCCACCTTGGAGGATAGTTGAAAAATAGAGCCCCATGGGGCTCTAATATAGGAAATACGGTATTAGTGTTTCGCCAGAAGTTCCAATTCCGGTAGGCCGGAAGTTACGGGATTTTTTGGTTCCTTCCGGGTCAGAACCGGAACAAAAAATTAGATCCGGTTCCAGATACGGTCAAAATTTCAGTTCCTGTTCCGCTTTCGGTACAACATACTAAGAAAAGCCATCCCTTGCCCAATAATTATCAAAACTTGGTAAACAACTGAAAGGTTTTTTATTAGCCAGCTCCCTTAGCAGTCCACGCCCAAACGTCATTTCAAAAGAAGAAAAGAGCAAGGCCATTGACGACTAATTTTAAAAACATTTCTAGCAAAATTTTGAAATTATGAGTCATCGCGATTAAATGAAAAATGCGAGGGAAAGGTGTGTTTGTCATAAAACGTAAATAAACAATTTTTTTAAACGAGGAAAAAAATAAAAAAATTATTTCTGGAAAATTCTAAAATGAGTGAGTGATACGCACAGCTGTTCAAATATAAAATAGTCGACAACAAGAAAGGAAATGCCAAATGTCAATTTAGTAAAATTAATTTTTAAGAATGATTGAGAGAGGGTTTATTAAAAGTCGATGGATGACATTGCCTCAATAAACCTAATGGAAAATCTCAAAAAAAATTTTTTAGGTTGTCAACAATGACTTGGTTCCCGTTCCGGAACCGATGCGGCTCCAGTTCCAGTTCCGGAATAAAATAGACGACAAAAAGTTTTCGAGTTTTACTGTAAAATATTTAATAATTCAAAACCAGTAACACAAATGTCAAAAATATTTTATCGGATTCAGTTCTGCAGTGCCATACAGCGTAAATTTTTTGGAAGTCAAGTTATGACTTTGACTAGTTTTTTGCCATCTAAGTTTAATTAAAATCTAACCTTTGGTAGACTCCGGTAGTGGTATTCAGTTTATTTCCTCATGTATTTAGGGTCACAATTTAACTGTGAGGGTGATTTCAGAGTATTACTTTTTAATTTTAGATTTTACGAAAAAATAAAAACAAAAATTTATTTCAAACATTTAAGGCTAATCAATTTAATCTCATTTTAGAATCACAAAACACCCATTCCTTTCAGATTAGTGCTAACAATAGTTTTAAGAACCGAGTTAAAAACAATATCTAATTGGTTTGTATCTGTAGCACAAGTTTCGTGAATATAAAGTTTTGATTTGTTTTTGTAGACATTTTGGAATCTGCTGCGGAGAAAAGTGATTCCTTCTTCATAGTTTAATCCGCCTTAATTTATAATTTGAATAATATAAAATTTTTTAATTATTGTTATGTAAATGTCAAAATGTTTACTGAAGCACGTTGATCATAATATTTTTTTAAACTCTTTTATTTTTGTAAGGCAATTAAAGAATGATAACGCCCAAGAAACGGAACGTTTGTTTGACATCTTCACAAAGATGGATTTTTAATTTCTTCCTAAACCGTTAATATCTCTTTAGATAACTATGAAGTATTAGAGAGTTAATAAGAAATTTTCGGGAAAAAGGAATGAAATTATGAAAAGCTACGGGTTTTATTGTAAAATATTTAATAATGCAAGATCAATAACGTAAAAATCATGAATATTTTATGACAATGTGAGTATAGTTGAGGCGTAGATCAATTTTTTGGAAGTCAAATTTGAATTTGACTAAATTCTTTTATCATTTAAGTGCCATATGTGAGTAGATTATAACTTGAGTAATTATTTTTTTACCCTTAGTTAGAGGGGTAATTAGATGAACATAGCGTATTTCTTTTAAAAGTGCGACTGTCTCTATTAGACCAACACCTTCTAATAAATCGACCCTCTAGAGGATGGTTGAAAAATAAGCCGACCGGTCGCACATTAGGAGAAATACGGTATATGGTATTTTTCAACTTACCCCCATAGGAAAGGAAGAGAATGCTGAGCGAAAGCTTTTTGATCTTCTCCTCAAATAAATCTTTTTTGTTCAAGAATAGAATCATTGTGCTTTTGGCAAAGTACATACTGTTGGCTACATTGTGGAATAATTCTAAAAATTTTTTTAAAATTAATTTGAAATTTTAATAATTATTTAAAACTAGTGAACGGAACGAAATGAGATCTCTAACTAAAATCTCGTTTATCGATAATGAAGGTTTTTAGATATTTAATACGATCCTATTGATTCTGCGAGACTAATCTTTTTATTTAAAATAGCTTATTAGTAAATTATAGCCTGAAATAATCCCGCAAGCTAGTGCTTGCGACCTTTTGAGCTGTACCCATTAGAGATCGACTGGGCCTGGACCAAGGCCTGGAGTTTTCTTGTACTATTTCTGACTTGTCTACATTTAAATCTATTATCGGTCGAGACGAAACCTTAAAGTTATCAAGATTGTAAAGCATATAGCTATTTAATTCCTAAGGCTATGCAGTAGGCGGCGTGGTGTAATGGCTAACACATCAGTCCGGTCTACTGAAGATGCTGGTTCGCTCCCAGCCGCCGAATAACCTTTTGCACTAGCTAAAGGAGAGAAATAGCTATAGCCCAGCTGCTTTACTAGATAACATTCTTTATTCAGAGCTCGATTCATCGACCCCATTCCTGTTTTAAGTTTAAACATACCGATTGCTTCCATAAGCCGATTCTGAAATATTATAAATTAATTTCGATCACAAAATTTGAGAAAAATTAGCTCAATTAAAGGGCAATCTTTAATAAATTTATGATTATTACTAGGGTTGGACAAAACCGTTTAGCTAAACGGTAAACGGTATACGATAAACGGTGTTTTTGCTAAAATTAAACGAAACGGTAAACGGGTCCCAGATAAACGGCATAAACGGTAAACGGTCCTTCTAAACGCCGTTTAATTCGTTTAATTTTTTCTTAGAATTAGTGGCTTAAAACGTGAATTTTTGCCGTCTGACACACTAAAATCAAAAAATTTTCGCCTGCGGCGCAAAAAGGGGAAGAAATCTAGCTTGTAGGCCTTCCACAATTATAAAAATTTTCGTCCGCGGGGCTGGAAAAGAAAAATACTATGCATATTTTTTGAAAAAACGATATCCAGTTCTAAGAATTATCTCAAAATTTCTTAAAATGGTTCATGCTAGTTGGGAATCATTATAAAGATTTTTAAAGTATTCAAAAGAGCTTACAATATAACGTAACCAAGAGTTCTATTATTATAGAAAATTTATTAGAGATCTAGTCAAGTAATTAAAATATCAATTAGTACATTAAACCTAATTATAAAGGTTTCAATCGCTCGGCTTAAAAGGGTGGATTTCTAGACTCGGCGTACGATTTATTTTTTGGGAGCTAAGTCATAACTTAGCTAACAACGCAAAAACCTAGCAATTACTTTGCTAATATTTATTCCTGTGAGGGTTATTTTTTGAGATTTTCATAAATATCAATTAGTTTATTAAACCAAATTATAAAGGTATCAATCGCTCGGCTTAAAAGGGTGGATTTCTAGACTCGGCCTACGATTTATTTTTTGGATATAATTTTGGAACTTATAATTTTGGAACAGAGTGTAATTGTTAAATATGTATTATTTTATTAAATATTCTATATGAATAATTAAAGGATCGGGTATAGAAATTAAACGAGAGGGATAGAACGCTTTATTTTTTGGAAGCTAAGCAATGACTTAGTTAATTAAAAACCTAGTTAAGTATTTAGTATTTTATCTATTATTTTATCTATCTATTTTATCTATATTTTATCTAGTATTCATTACAGTTGAGGTTAATTTTTTGAGTTTTATTTTGTTTACCGTTCTGTTGTCCTCCCTAACCCTTTGATCATATTCACTAATTGCCGCAACAAAAATAATAGCATTAACATCATCAAATACGTGTATCCATTTACGCCTTTCAGAGCGTTGACCTCCTACATCGTAGACACTAAAAATATTAATTTAAAATGAAATTTTAAGCTAAAGTGGGATATTGGTAGTTGTGTTGATAAGAAATTTGTAACTAATTTTTGAATAAAACTCATAGTATGAGGAAGGGAACAAGCCTGTATAATTAGGCTAAACAGGGCCAGATCGAATGGATATTTTGACACATAGCTAAACCGTTGTTAGGGTTATTTCCTAGATTAGGCAAAATCGACAAGACCAATAGAATAACTCCAACCTAGGTAGGAGGTAGCAATTAAGGCTTAAAAGATATAATTGACTTAAAAGATATATATTAATTTATAAATTCAGATATATATGAGTCAATTTAAATATGGGCGAGGTCATTAGCCATGCTTAGAACAATAATATTTTTGTAAGCCAAGCAGTGCTTAGGCTATTTTTACGGTATTAGTTAGAGACAGAGTTGGGTTAACTGAATAGTTTTCGTGTCATTCTGTCGAGATGTCATTCTGTCGAGTTTCGTGTCATTCTGCCTAAACAGCTCAATAGATTGATTTCCTTATCAAATTCTCTGCCTGTGATTTAAAATAAATTTAAAGCTTACTTGAATTCAATACTTTTAAACATAAATTGCAATTTAACTACGCCTGTTGTAGCAACTCTGGTGAGTAGAACATCTCGACAAGTAGGTCTGTAATCTTTTGCTGATATCCTGTCAATGTTGTCGAAGAAACTGAAAATTATACAAATATGGGAGCATATACTGTATGAAAGGGAAAATATAAGGACAGTCGTTCTATTAGAGAGAATACAATAATAACTTCCTTCAACATCCTTAATACCTTCTCAATCTATATTAATTCAACTGAAATCAAGTGACACTCAGATGAGGTGCGAGTGTGTTCTTCAAGTATGTTAGAGTCCCTTATCACTCATACTACTTCGAGTGTGTGTGATGTGAGATTTCCCTGAAAATTAAGCTTCAATCAGCGAAATATAATGGAGCTATCTAAACGACTCTCTATTTAACAAACACTTCATTATAGGAACAATTTTCGGGTTAATTGTGTCCATTAAAGGAAGGATTACTTTATTTAGTCAAAACTAATTTTCCTACTAAGAAGCGCTGTCTTGTATGTGATAATCACACCGCCTTTCATATGCCACACGCACTGCTGGATCTCTCCATAAATTTTTGATTGCCTCTGACACAATAACCGGAAGTGAGCAATATTCCCTGCCAGAATCTATGTGCCTTTTAATTGCGTTGATGTCTGCCTGATAATAAAAATAATAATCTAAACTCAAAGTGATCAGTACTCAAAACAATTGAGCAGACCATTAGTCAAATAAATTGACTTTCAAAAAATGATACAGCACCTGATGTATTCTTGACATATTTTAATTTTTTAGACTAATAAACACACTTAATTATATTAAAGTATATTATCCACAGTATTCCTATAATTCTTCACAATTTATTGCTAATTTTAACGTGGCATTATGTTCTAAATTTTATCTCCAAATCATTCATGTTTTGTAACTCATTAACACACTCTGGTAGTCCTCAAATACAATAGCTGCAATTGGCTGACCCTATATGTTTTTAACGTGTATGGCCCAGTAGCTACTACTTGGCCGCGCGCCTACTCGTGCGTTTCCCGTGTTAAAATTCTGACGTTTTATCCAAAGGAGCTTTTTGGGGGGCCAATGAACTTTTAATCTCGTTAATAGATAGAGCTTTAACTTTTGACCAACAAGCCACATCCTTCAACTGCACTTGAAGTAAATTAGTCAAATTAATTGACTTCCAAAAATACAGACACCATTTAGACGCTTTTTGTTCGGAATGTTGTTTTCTTTATTTATATACCCATAATTATATTAATTCATATTATGCACTCAACCTCATAATTTTTGATACTCTATCTATAAAAAGCCTACTGTAGAAGCTGGGTTGCTAAATTGTATGCCCAAATCATACATTGCTGCAACAACCTCTGCCATGCTTCCAACCGTGTTTGAAAAGACAATATACTTTTTTCTTTCCAAATCGTCTATACTAAACCCATTAGTGTGCAATATTCTAAGAGAATTGTTCAAATTTTTAAATTAATTTTGGAATGCTCACTGCATTTGTTTGACACATGTACTTTTGCCGCTTTCACTTGGGCCTGGAGAAAAATAATTTTTTAAATCTTATCATTTCATCCTGTGGAAAAATTCATTGGATACAAGAGGGAAAGATCATCATGTAATGAGCCCAGACCAAACCGAATCAAATTTTGGACCTATTGATGGTCTATTTTGGGTACAGCCCAATGTATCGCAAGCCCAAGTTACCGAAGAGTTATAATCTCGTTCAAAATTACTCAAAAAATAAAGTTTTGACCCTCAGTAAAAAATGAATAGAAAACATAGGTATGCCTCCCAAAGAGCTTCTTAATAGAATGGTCGCCCAAGGAGCTGAGCCTCTTCTTCGCCCAAGGAGCTACTTAGCATGAGTCTCCACCCAATGAGTCTACAGTCCTTTGTTTGTAAAATCCCTTTATGAAAATTTATTAACGCAAAACTTAAACAAAATCAAGTCAATAACTACCTAAAATCAAAAGTTTTTGTAAAACATTTTTAGGCTTTTTCATTAGATCAAGGTCTATCTGTTTTGAAATTTGATCCGCACCAGTTTCCTCGATTGACTCACAGAGGCCCATAATTATTGAAGTTGTTAGCTTTGTATGAAGAGAGTATTTATGAATAAGTTTAGGTCTAAAACGATTATTAGGTATTTGTTAAATGAATTTTTAAATGGATGGGAGAACATGAACACAAAAAGACAAAATTGAATTAAAAATTAAATGTGTATCTCTTCAATAAGAATTTTTATATTAATTAGTGCTTAAATAATACATAAATGAATTAGGATCATCCTGTAGACTGTATCCGCGTTTTTGGATAATTTTTGGAAGCCAAGCTAAGCTTCGGCTAATATGCTTACTATTTCTTAACTTTATCATAAGGGCCTTAGAGTAAGCCTAATAAATCTCAAAAATTAGCAAAAGTATTTCTATTCCACGCAATTCCACGCAATTTTATCATATTGGATGGGTCTGTCCTGAGAGCTCTCTGCTGAAAGGCCTTGTTTTGGTTTACTGGTTTTGCTTCATAGTTTTCTATTCTGATCAATAGCAATTTTTATTTTACATTAAGCTTAAATACTAAGTGAATTAGGCTAAACACGGATCTTTATTTACAAATGTGGGGATGATATTTTTTGGGAGCCAAGCTACGCTTAGGCTAATATACTGGTCTATTCCACGCAATTTTATCATAATGGCCCTTGAGTAAATTGGCTGCAAAAAATCTGAACTGTCCTGAGAGTTTTCTGATATACATATGTAAGATTGTTAAACGCTCATAAATATCAAACTAAAATTTAACCAAAAATGTAATAATTGATTAAAAATCAATCATACTCTAAATCGATAAAGCAGTATTTTTATAAAAATTTGGATTTTAAAAAGCTAGCGGATAAAATAGAAATTAAGGGCCCTTGAGTAAAGCGGCCTAACCTTCAATGCCAGAAAATAGCAAAATATTGGGACATGTCCTGAGAGTTCTCCGATCCAAGATGTTAACGCTCATGAATCTCTCCACCGACTGATAGGATATGATTGGATCGGCTTATATCCTGGAACCACTCCAATGAAAGAATTTGTTTACAGAGATGTCAATGGTATAGGAAATTTCTAGGGATGGATATCGGATCGAAAATAAGTCCTGGCTTCGGATATAGGTTTTTCGGATAATACACGACATTCAAGGTTGTTAACAACCCACACGTTCCAACACCGACTGATCGTTTTGAATTTTGTTTAATTTTTGCTTTATTTGCCAGGCTGGCAGGAAATTTCGCAGGCTTTTCAAGTCTAATAATTTTACCAATTCAATTTTATTAATTTTGCTTAACTTAAGGCAACTTAATAAAATATTCAAATGGTTGCTATGAGTTATAAAAGCTTTCAAGGCTTAATTTTAATTAATTTAAGCTTGTTAAAATATAAGGCAATGTGTAATTTTCTCAAGGTAGCTGGCAGAAAATGTGCCTTTTTTATTTAATTGTATTTGGACTTTTCGCTATGTTTGAAGAAAAATGAAAATTTAAACAAGAATTTTATTCATACGTTGGAGTGAGAAAAAAAGCTTATTTTCAAGTACGTGGGAATTTTTTAGATTTTGAGGAAATAACTTTTAAATTATTTAATCGTAAACAATTAAAAAAATAAAAAATTAATTGGAAAAGTTAGAAATTTATAGTGCGAAATATTTTTCCTTTGAGTTCTTGAGGAAGTCACTTTAGAAAGTGACTTTCTAAATTTTCGCCTGCACCGCTAAAATATGATTCTCTTCACTTATTCCTCTCATATGGAGTAAAACATTCAAGGATTAATAACGGCCGTTTCAAATCTGCCAAAATCAGGCATATCGAAAACGGCAACCATAATAACCGCTAATTAGTATTAAGGCGCATAATCAGAAAGTCTGGGCTTTGAAACCCTATACTTCAAGAAAACAGAATATCTGCATGAGCTTTGCTCTGCATCCAAAAATAAAGCTGCAATATCCACAAGTGACGCAGACCAATATCTATATCAAAATCTCTTATGAATTAGTATTTCAATTATTGAATACTAATGTGCATCCACCCGCTGCCATAATGTGAAAATTAAAATGTTGAGACTTGTTCATATCCCGACCCCACCCCTATAGCCTCTCTTCTACATTATAAACGGCGATCTTGCCGTTAGAATGTTCATCAGGAATGGGCCGAAAAAGATTGGTGCACGAGATCTCGTTTTGTTTGTTCTATTCGGGGTTAAAAATTTTACGAGTGACCGTTTTATGGGTCAATGCTTTAAGGATCAGGCTTTTTAATCCGAAGAATGATCTTCAGACTAAATTATTTTTAAACTTCGGGAAAAAGACTATATCTTATGGTATATTAATCGGGTACAGGTCATGGTTGTAAATTAGATACAATAGTTAATGCTTTATCAAATGACGTTTAAATTGTTTTGATATCTTTCATCACCATCGAGAAAATCAACTTTAAATAAATTCAAAAAAATCCTTCCAATAAATTGCTCCATAGAAGTCTCTGAAAGAATGTTCACCCCAAAGGGGCAAAAAAAGTGTGGTTTGACTTCGACCATACAAAATATCATTCAAAATTTTTTTGTATTCAAAATTATTATTAGTTCTGCTTTGCTGCTTGCTTAACTCTCATTAAGATGATACAAATCAAGGGAACTATTGACACAAAATATCATGAAGGATTTATTTCGACATTAATCATTAGAAATTAAATTTATTCATTTATTCTTTATTAAAATCTCAAATTAAAATATTAAAGCATTCCCGTATCTTGTAAATTTTCTTGAACAATAGTATCCAATACAGAATTAAAAACAGATTCAAGTTGTGAGGTGTCTGTTGCACACGTCTCGTGAATATATAATTTTTGTTTGTTCCTGTAAAGTCTGAGAAACTTTTTCCGCAAATAGGCAACTCCGTCTTGATAGTTTAGTCCACCTTTTGAATAAATCAAAATTAGTATTAATGACTGATTTGGGGTTCTAAAACTATTCTAATTAGTCACAATTTGGAGCTTAATGAAAATTAGATGTATGGTAATTTATGTAGGTCACAAGGTATTTTAGCCATACTAAGAGGATGGCTTCCAAAAAATAGAATATTGGCGACTATACGAACTAAAAACTCGTAGTTTTTTTTTAACTTAATACAAATTTTATTGAATAATGAATATTAAGAAATTTAAACTAAAGTAAAATAAGCCGCATTTGTGAAAATTTGGAAACTGGTAGCTATAAGGTTTATTCAAGAATCACACACAGTATTTTAGCCAACCTACGAGTATGGCCTTCAAAAATATCAAAAGGTCCAAGAAAAGACACAAAAAATTGCGGATTTCTAGAGATAAAGCGTAAATTTAATTTACTAATGCATATTAAGTAAATTTTATGATTAATTAAAAACTAGCACCTTTATAAGAAGGGAAGATGATATTCAAAGAAATTTTTTTGATCTTCTCAGAGAAGATATCAATTTTATTGAGGAACAAAATCATTGAGCTTTTAGAGAAGAACATGCTATTTGTAATGCTTTCGAATAATTCTTGAAAAATCAGGAAAATATTTTTTAACATTATTGCCTACCTAGAGCCTCCATAAGTCGATTCTGAAAAGAGAATTTTAATTTTAAAATAGATTTTATTGGACTGATTTTTAAGCCGTTTTAATAAAATTATTCTGGAATAATCTCGGTTACCCCAAATTCTTAAAACATCCCTACCGTAGCATTGTCTTCCCGTATTTTTTGGTCATATTCACTGATTGCCACAACAAAAATGATAGCATTGACATCATCAAATATGTGAATCCATTTACGCCTTTCTGAGCGTTGACCTCCAACATCGAATATACTGAAAAATTTTAAAAGTTCAAATGGAGGGAACAGATAGGAAAAGATGTTTTAAGGATGGTTCAGCGGGATCGGGATCCTGGTCGGGATCGGGCGGGATTATCCTGGCTTTTTCGAATCGCGATCCCGATTATTCAGATCCTGAGACCGAAAGATAAATGATCTTTAAATCCCGATACAGCTGAACTCTGGTTTCAATGATAGTTCTATCCCATCTCCCATCCAATGAATTTTCCACAGCTCGAAATATTATTTGACCAAAGAATGGGGATAATGGGAAACAATTGGATATCCTTATCAGGGATATTCAATCGGTGATGGGGGAAACCCTAAAAATTTCTGCCCCATTTTTGAAGTCTCTATCATTTTTGCTATAGAGCTAACTGCTTTAATACATTATAGCCAATATTAAACTATGGCTTCCAAAAAATTCAAATCAACTAGCATAGGCGACCGTTCTACAAACAAATTTTGGAATTTTAAATTTACCAACTTTATGATAATCTCAATATTATGTAAATGCCTCGACTAATCAAAACCTTTTCTTTAACTTTAAATTTTTAAACTTGCTTAAAATCAATCCCATTAAGTGTAAAAAGCAATTTAACAACTCCCGTGGTCGGTACTCTTGTATGGAGAATGTCTTGATTTGTTGGCCTGTAGTCTTTCTCTGCTATCCTTTCAATGTTTTCAAAGTAGCTAAAATTTAAAAATTTTAATTTTCTTTAATTGGTTATCAGTTTTGTGCGAAATGAAAAAAGTTATGGCTAAAGATTTCTGCTGTCTGTTGCGCTCATGTATAAATTACTCAATATTTAGTTTAGCAGAATTAAGTCGATTTAAATTCCTTACTTATAACAAGTTGAAGAAGGAATGGGAACCTGTGCAGTAAGAGGGTATATTTTTGGATGTCAAATTAATTTTGACTAAAATTTGATATATACATAACACAATTAGACAGCCGATCTGGGCAATATTGGATATCATAACATCCTTACTGGATGTTCCAAATTTAAAACTGGACTGGTGGCGTCATACGATGAATCCATGACCGATAAATAGAAGAAATCGATTTTAATATACGAGATTTTTGTTCGAGATCTCGTTATGCTCTAATCTCTAATCCTATTTAAATCTATCTTTTATGACCCTCCTTGTCCTGTCAACGGCTCCATGACAATTGTACAGTGGGACAATTGTACAGTGAGACAATTGTACAGTGAGACAATTGTACAGAAGACAATTATACAGTATTAAGAGCTTTTTAAAAAATTTTAATGTTAACCCAAAATATCGAAAACATATGATCAACACTAAGTTTTTTAATGTTATTTCACAACACGGGAAGGTTATTCCAATGACGAAACAAACCTCAATTCGTCGAATTGATCAACGAAGTAGGTGATCAATCGTGGGAATGATCAACATAAAGTGATCAACCAAGAGTGATCAATCAGTTGAGTGATCTGAAAATCGGAAAAGGTTGAGAACTATCGATATCGAAAACCGAGTGATGATCAACCGGAAGAGTGATCAAAAGAGAGCGATAAACGACACAGATATCGATCACCTCAGGGATCAATCAAGATTCCCCTTGGAGATTAATTAAAGCATCACTCTCTCTCGGTTGATTAATTAAAAAATTTGATCAAAATAAACTTCCCCGTCATTGAACAACTTCCCAATGTTGTATAATAAAATTTAAAATCTTTAATATTGATCATATGGTTTTCGATACTTTGGGTCATATTTCTTGACGTTTAGCGCAACATTAAATTCCTTTTTAAAAAGCTATGAATACTGTACAATTGTCCACTGTACAGTTGTCTTCTGTACAATTGTCTCACTGTACAATTGTCCAACTGTACAATTGTCGTGCCACCCTGTCAACACGGCAGACAATTTCGTTCATTTATAATTTACTTAATATTTAGTTTAGCAGAAAAATGTCAATTTGAATTCCTTAGTTTTAATCGAAATTGGTTGAGTGTAGATGGAAGCATAAATATTTTTGGAGGTCAAATTAATTTTGACTAAAATTTGATATTGAGCTCGAGTACGCAGCTACATGGTTTTCGATATAGGATATTATAGATACAGTTACCCTTACTGGATGCTGCAAATTAAAGGCGTCATACGATGAATGCATGAAGTTAAATAAAAGAAAGCGATTTCATTATACGAGATTTTTGTTCAAAATCTCGTTGTATTCTAATCTCTAATCCTATTTAGATCTATCTCATATGCCCCTTTTTGTCTCTGTCTGTGGAGATAAAGTCCTAAAAAACCCAAATTTATTTTACTCACTATGAAGAACTGTCATGAATGTGGTAATCTGCACGTTTCTCGTAAGCTATTCTTATATTTGGATCTTGCCATAATTTTTGAATTGCCTCTTTTATTTGCGAATTGAAGGGAGCAAATTCGAGTCCATTCTCAATGTGTTTTCTGATACTGATGGCGTAATTCTGAAATTTTTAGATAACGTAAATAGAGCATATTAGCCATGTAAATCTCATGGCTCCCAAAAAACTAACAATAAGCCTTAAAATTTTTAATTTCTAATTTTTTCTGTTTATCTAATTATAAATAACATATTCGAGAAATAAATATTAAGTAAATTTTAGTAGTAAGATAGCCAACATTGCCTAACCCAAACAAGGTTCTAGAACCCCCTATTTCCAACAGGTACATCCTAAGTTTAGTCTCACTATTCAATCTCAATCCAAACATGAAAGTATTTAAAAAAAAGTTCGGTACTTTTCTGTTTTGTGACCGCACTTTAAAAATGTTTAAAAAGGGTCATGAATATGGACAAATTATATGTCATTCGAAAGAGCTCCTCGAGCTGAGTCGAATGACGCCAAAATCATTTTGGATTCGATTTGGTACGGGCTCGAAATGGTCAAAAAATACAAGGATCAAAATGGTCAAAAAATGAATATGACCAAAATGTATGTCATTTGAAAGAGCTCGCCGAGATGAGTCGAAAGATACCAAAATCACCGTGATTGAACAAGTTTGAACAAAGTTATGATCGTTTATTTTAGCTCCTTACCTATGCACAAGCGCCTCGCCGACGCTCCATAGGTTTACGTTGACCATCTTGAACCTTTTTATCTTGGCTCATAATCAAGATCTCGAGCTGATTTTGGTGTCATTCGACTCAGCTCGAGGAGTTCTTTCGAATGACATATAATTTGTCCATATTCATGACCCTTTTTAAACATTTTTAAAGTGCGGTCACAAAACAGAAAAGTACCAAAAGTTCCTATATGACCAACCATCATGTTTTTATCTTCAAATTCCAGACATAAATCAGATTTAGCCTCTAGCAGCTCCAACATGCTCCTGACTAAAATAAAATTATATTTTTGAGATTTGTCTAAGACGTCCTGATTCTTGGGTCATTTCTTGGAAATATTTTTTGTTCAAGGACAGCTGTATTCTTAATCCTACGATAGATGAAAATTCACCTGTGTTTGAGTAAATTATGCATTTGCGTTCTTCGACCTCAGCATGAGTAAACCCATTTAAGTGCAGAATTCTAAAAATTAGGAACTAAATATTAAAATCTTAGCTAGTGAAAATTTTAAATTAATTGTTAAATTTGCCATTTCAATTCAATGGCATTCAAAAAATATAGTCTGAATGATCCGGAGTACTCTTATGGTTATTTAAAGAATGACCTAAGCAATTGAAATTTTTAAATAATAATCATTAAGCAAATTATTTGCTAGAAAATTACTCTAACTTGGTTAAAGAATATTTAAATTAATCCTTTTTATTTGCCAATTCAATTGATTGGCATACAAAAAATTTTGTTAGATGATAAAAAGGGAGGGCAATTTTAAAATAAGTAGGCTTATGTAATTCAAATTTTCAAATAATCTGCATTAAATTAAGTTGAAACTTACTGCATCTGCTTCACACAAGTGCTCTTTCCACTCTCAGCTGGGCCTGAAAATAAAATTTTAAAAAATATTTCAATTTGTCTTCAGAGGATAAAAATACGCCAGATTTTGACAACTTATGCCCTAAAGTTATATGAAAAATATTTTTGTCAAACTACACGTTGACATCCAAAAAATAAACAACTATGTACAGAAACTCGCAAGCTAGAAGCAAATAATAATTTAAAAATATAGTTAAACCATAAGCTATTGTTAAAAATTAATATTAATTAAAAATTAAAACATGCGCAACATGCTTTTAACAATATAGTCCGAATGTTTATTGTTTTTATAAGGCAGGTTAAACTTTAAAAATCACAAAATAAAAGCATTAGCCATACTACATGTATGGCATTCAAAAATAATAAATGAAGCAATATCTGGCTTATCAGACTGTATTTTTTAAAAATAATAATAAAAGGTATATCATTTTAAATATTGAATATTAAGTAAAGTTTGATATAAACTTTATCTTTAGGAGGAAATAAAAATATTAAAATCTACCCAGTAAAAGCAGTTTTTGAACAAGTTCTTTCGGATCCACTTGTAATTGCTTGTCAATTCGATTAGAGACATTTCGAGCTTTTATAACTTCAGTAGATTGGCAGACGCCCATTTTATCAATTTTTAAATAAAATTCAATAAATATACACTAAAATTGGCTTAAATTTATTTCTAAAAATGTTGCCTTAATTAAGTCATAAAGCAGTAAAAAGAAAAAGATTGTAGCTAGCTTTCGTTAATTAAGCGTTTATGCTTATGCCTGACTTAACTTTACTCAGAATACTTTTAAGTAATAAAACGTAACGGCGGCAACCGTTTTGGGGTAATAAAGGCGCTAGTATAGCTTTGGCATGAATAAAAGGCTTAAGGTCACATACTCGTGTTAATTATAAATTCAAAGCAATTTTTTGATTTTATCTTTTATCAAGATGGATTGGATTGAAAATTTTTATTAGAAATTCCTTTTTTAATCAAAGCACGTCAAAATGCAAGTAAACGGGTCCAATATTATTTTAAAAAGCTATAGGAGATAATGACGGGTTGTGAGCATGAAAGGGTTGTGAGCAGGGCTGGGCGAAATCTAAAAATAGAAAGCGAAACTTTTCGCGCTGAAAAATGCAAGAATGCGAAAGGTGCGAAATTGCGAAATAAGCCCAGCCTTGGTTGTGAGGCTCGGTTATTTGAATAAATTTTTAAATTTAATTGATTTTTCATGTTAAAATCCCATTCGAAGAATTGTGAAAATAATTATATTTTTGTTGTATTCGCCTCCTTAAAAATCCCCAACTTTTAAACATGTCCATTTTAAAGGTAAGGAAGTAAATATTTTTAAGACAAAGAAATAATATTTTCCACACAAACATAAAAACGGAACTTAAAGTACAAAAAGAAAACGAGATTTAACACCCAATTCTGTGTAAAAAACAAGAATATCCCACAAGAAACAAACTAGAAAATTTGAAGCACGAAAAACTTCAATTATAAAGTTACTGAATAAAAAAGACATTGAAATTATTACCTTCATAGAAATACAAAAATGGTTAACAAAAAATAAATATAATTTCTAGTATAACGATTTTCTTATAATTATTTTAGAATGTAAAATAACATAAGGAGTAATTTGAGGTTAAGTTAAAGCTAACAATAAGATAAAAATAAAAAAATTAATATTAAGTAAAATAATAATATGACAGGTGAATTTAAAATAATTCAAAATTAATTATTCATAAGAGCAGATGATATACGTAAGTTAACAATATTAAATCTGAAATTAGGAAAATGTAAGCTGTCACAGAGCTATTATAAATACGGATAGAGTACATTGGATTGTTTTTAGGCATTTGCATTTTTAAGCAGTGAAAGCGATTAATAAAATCATGTTGTATCCATCAGCGATTCGATACCACAATTCGCACTCGGGTTGAATTCCCCAAGTCCCAAAAAAAATAAATTATTTATTTTATTTTCGACATGAAATCCTTAGAATACGGGCTCGCAATGATTGGTATTATATATTGGTATTATATCATTGGTATTATATACAGTATTTAATACTTAACTCACACCGGGATGAATCGGGAAAAGTAAAAATGCCTTGATCAGGGCAGGCCTTGAAACTGCAGTCTGCCGTTTTTAAAATAAAAATTTGCGGAAATTTGCTTATTTACGGACAGCCCTGGTTCTGATCACTTTCCGACCACTAACTGATGTCTGATGGAAAAATAATTAAGGAAACCATATATTTTCAAAATCTAGAAAATGCGGCATAATATTTTATTTTGCAACTTTTTAAAGAAAATAATGATAAAAATGAATAAAAAATAAAATTTTAATTTTTTGTAGCACTCTGTTGTTGTTGTGAATTGGCCGTATTTGTAATTAATCTTGCAGTCAGGTCTTTCTGAAAAATAAATTTTATACCAAAGAAAAGACAGTCCTCACTAATAGATTCTTCCCTTGGGCTGTCCTGTCTTATAATGAGGGGTTTTGCATGATCAGGTGTAGTATTCTCTAGATATCCCGCCGATATCATGACCGATATCGGGAGATTTGAGTGGATTTCAAGTGATTTGTATGTGGAATTCAGGAGAAACAAAGGATTTGGAAGGAAAATTTTGAAATGATAGACTAGAGATCGGACTAAAAGAATCGTTTCTAGAGAGTTCACGAAGGGTACTTGGATTGAGGACTGAAAGAGTCATTGGAGAGGATACTAAGAAGGTTGTTGGGTAGAGGATCGAAGGGTGATTGTGCTGGAACTTCGAGGGTCAATGAAGATACATATCTCCAAAAATCTTATTCTAGATAATTGAAATATTTGTTCCAGATCTCGTCTCAGTCCGTTCTCTAGTGAGAGCTGACTATAATAAAAAATATATTCACCAAGGCATCCAATTCTCGTTGAGTAACCAGTGAAAATTCAGTAACAAAATAATAATAATGTTTGTAAAGCATGTTGGCGTGTGGCTCCTGAGTTAAAAAATGAAAATTTTCTAGAGAATTATCCTTTTTTGCCTTTATTGCTATGGTCTTTCAGCTTCCCCAAGGAACCTAGTATTCGTAAGAGTGTAAGAATCATTTGGCAGCATTTAAAATACGATTAGGGGGATATATATCCCCAATTTAAAGTACAACATTCACTAGTGATAAATGGGGGTTAAGAGGAATCTCGATGGATTAATCCTCAGATATCCCGTGATATTCATAAAAATCACTTCAATAGTGAAAGTTATCAATTAATCATTCCGAGACAATTAATTAACATGGTTCAAAAATATTTTTAAAAATATTCACCGCTCCAATCTGAACAAGCTTTTCAAAGTGATGAATATAAATATGAACAAATATCCGGAATAGTCGCGACAATATTTTCTTGCAAGTTTGTCGAAAATCGTTGGGAAAGGGAACATCTAGAAATGAAAAAATTGAATAGAGTAACTGTTTAATCAGCTTGAGGAAGCCTAGGAAATTGGATCAGATTAATCTTGGATGAACTAGAAGCCAAACTAAGTAAAACTAGCCTGATAAACTAACTCGGCTTCCAAAAATAAAAGAACAACGCTGTGTATGCAAAACTTGCATCAATTAACTTATAGATATATTAGTAAATGATTTTGTATTAATTAATACATATCAAATTTTATAAAGTCGTACGTGACGATTCCCGAAAATCGAGAATTCCCAAAGTTTTTCCGGGTCGAGACACTAAGTTCCCTAAATCGGGAATCTCATTAAAATGTCGGCTAGAATTGATATATACCCTCAGTTCAAGGTCCAACTCTCAGTATTAGGCAAGACATTTATGCCCCAAGGGATCAAATACCAAAGCCAACATTATTAAAATAACTAAAATTCACCAGTAGTAGAAGGGAAAATTTTCTCGTTGTTTATACGCTCTTCAATCCAATCCATTAATTTGTGCATGTAATCCTTAAAAATTACAAAATTTTTAAAAATTCAAGTCCAATTACTTTAGCAGGCAGCCTTGTCGGTTTTTTGTATTCAACTCCATCCTGCCACAAATACTCGTATTTTGCTCCTCCACACATTGTTGGGCACGATTCTACTGTACAACTATCAGCCAATATTCCATAGAGTAGATTTATTCGATTGAAAAAGTCGACAGCTGAAAATATTTTGATTAAATTTATCAGAGAGTGAAGGTGAGTTGGTTGCGGCTACGGCACTTTTAAATCGTGGTTACAGCTCTGGATTGAGCAGTCAAAATCTTAGCTAATGTAACCTTCTCCGGGCCATAACAAGTACTGAAGATGTTCCATAAATACATTTAATGAGACTCGGAATGCTATTATTTGCTCTGGCCCGGGTGGTTCATTTATTTATCACTCGAACCGGATCAAGAGCCATTTTGAAATGGTAGAAGCCATGATTTGAAAAGGGAAGGAAAAGGGCACAGACTTTCAATAACCAACAATGCTTAATATTCAATTAAATTGACTTCCAAAAAATATTATACCCCCAAACGACCATCGCTACACACTCCCTGCTTGTATTCTTGTTAAATATTTCAATAAATATTAAAGAGAATATTTTGCAAAACTAACGGAAAATCTTATAAAAAAATCACCCACTATTTACAGCTAGCCAATCATCCAAAGATTCATTTGGTGGAAGACGCACAACTTGCTTCAAATCAACTCCAGAATTGAGTGTTGCTTGGGCTTGTTTGTGCAAATTGTGACGAAGAGTGCCGTGAGGAAAGCGCTTTTTGGGACGAAATGTCTGAAAAATAAAAGAATAATTTGTATTCGGTAGAGATTTCGTAAAGATCTTGGGATAACGATAACATGCTAGAAGCACTAGGCGTACTCCCGGACCATACCAGACACTAGAGCGCGGAATTTCGTTCCGTACCGTACTACCGATACGGAATACCGATAAATACCGAAAAATACGGCCGTAGTACGGTACGGTCCGCGCTCTACCAGACACAACAAAAATTAAAAAGGGAACAATAAAGTTCAAGCTTACCAAGCCGTTCCGACATAATTTAGCAAAGATTAAATTTGACTCCCAAAAAATAATCAACTCTTCAACCGAGAACCAATTTTACACAATTTTAAAATTGAATTTTTTAAGGAATAATATTAAATAATATGGTACGGTGTAAATTAACGCCCAAAAAATTAATGAAATAGGTAGAATCGACAAAATTTATTGATTAAGTTTAAAAATTAAAAAAACTCACTTTCTGCTTGTTCATATGTAGAAAGTCGAAGAAACTAGTTGCCATGTCCTTTGCGAGCATATTTAAATTAAATTTGAAAATTGAGTGTAGTCAAAAATAAGGATGCTTGCAGTTAAACAATTGATTGGTCTTGTAGTTAAAACAACTTCTAAATGAATAACGCGCAAAAGAAGTAGAGAACTGTTGAAAAATCTAAACCTAAACAGGATTTTATTCAGAAAATTTTAGGCTGTTACGAAATTTAGCCAATATATCTGGCTTACAAAAAAATGAAGCTGAAGGAAGAGCATCGGAACAAAACAAAATTCTCATATATTTATAATTTAGAAATTTAATTATTAAATATTAAGCTCTTTGCTATACCAAAATTCGGAGAGAATTTTCATAAAATAGAGAATTTTCGAGAACGCTTTCTCTACTAATTAAATCGTGAAAAGTGTGTGTCAAAGACCTAAAATAATTTCAACAAAATTTTCTAGGTTTTAAGACATGTTAGAGAAAAAAATTGTTGAGTAAAATTTCTCCAATTCAAAAATAATTTTCGAACAAAAAAGGAATAAAATGACAAAATAAAATTGCTTTCCCCTCTCTCTATAAAATAAAAGTAAATCAATATTTTATTTAACCACACAGAGTGAGCACATGGATTTTATATATTTAGAAGAGTATGAATAATGACTAGATAGAGTGTGAGCTTTTATTTATAAGAGCGCCTACTACTATTTTTACACTAAAGCAAGTTCGTTTTTCTAAAAAGGGTGAATATGCACGCTGAGAAAAAGGTTCTTTTTTTTTTCTTTGCTGGAGAAGTTTTAATTAGTTGTTTTTTAATAAATTTTAAATCGTTAATTGTTCATAATTTCGATTTTTGGCTTTCTGAAGGTATTTTAATAGGGTATAGTTCGTCTTGGTATATTAGATACTATATTTAATGGAGATTCGAATGATATATCGTAACCCCATTCGCGATAATTACTTCATCGGGCAAATCCACTTTGAAAATATCAGTAAAAAAATAACTCAAAATTATTAATCCATAAATAACTTACGGTATATTAATAGGGTATAGTTCGTCTTGGTATATTAGATACTATATTTAATGGAGATTCGAATGATATATCGTAACCCCATTCGCGATAATTACTTCATCGGGCAAATCCACTTTGAAAATATCAGTAAAAAAATAACTCAAAATTATTAATCCATAAATAACTTACGGTATTTTAATAGGGTATAGTTCGTCTTGGTATATTAGATACTATATTTAATGGAGATTCGAATGATATATCGTAACCCCATTCGCGATAATTACTTCATCGGGCAAATCCACTTTGAAAATATCAGTAAAAAAATAACTCAAAATTATTAATCCATAAATAACTTACGGTATTTTAATAGGGTATAGTTCGTATTGGTATATTAGATACTATTTTTCCGTATTGGCTAGTTTCGGATAAATTACTTTAATTTCCTTAACTTAATTTTAATTCCAATCTAACACAATAAAATCAATTATTTTCCGTATTGGCTAGTTTCGGATAAATTACTTTAATTTCCTTAACTTAATTTTAATTCCAATCTAACACAATAAAATCTTTTATTTCTTTTAATAAGCGGACAATTTATTTATTAGCGATTAGCTGGGAACGGAGAAGCGAACTAAAGAATAAGTTGAGAGAACAATAAAAAGAACCGATTTGTATTAGGAGGAAAGCGATATTTATAGTGAAGTGATTAGTAATTGTTTGTGTAAATTATAGCGAAGGAAAGTAGCTTTTCCCAGATGAATAGGCTGGGAACGATTAAGCAGATAAATAAAATTATAAATAAATTACAAAAGCTTGAGAAAGTATGTTTCGCATTTCGAAAATGCGACACTCCGGCCAAAACATTGAAGCGGAGCGTATGTAAAAGTACTAATAAGATTAGCAGGCAGAGCGTAGAGAAATCGCGGAAGTTGAGGAGCTATTGGAAACAGAGGGGGAGGCGGTGGGCAAAAATAAATAGACGAATAATATAGCGGATTATAATCGAATTTAATGTCTTTCAACGGCATTGGCTTTATCACGTTTCTGTTTTCTTTATTCATTTTGTTTGGGTTCTTCGTGATCCACATTCTGCGGCAATTTCTTGAGCGGTGTGTTGGAATTGTTTCAGTCTGTTTTTCTGAGGGTCCGTCGGCATTCAATTGGGGGACCGAAGGGGGTGGTGCGTCCCTTAGTGGAATTTCTTTTGAATGTTGTTGATTAGCAGTAGCAGCGGGGGTTGAAGCGAGTTGACCCGGGTAGTCAATTTTTGTTGCAGGGGGAGAATGGCCTGATGATTTGACTGATGGCACATTACCTCGGGGGTTCAAAGATTCATTTTGTATTGTCCAACTTGGCACATCATCTTTGGGAACTGAAATTTCTGGTTTTAACCTTTTAATTTTCTTGGCCTTCTTTTGCGCTTGTCTGGAATTAATTTTATTATTTCTTAATTTTATCTCTACGGGAATCGTTAATTCATGTGAATTTGTACTAGGATTGGGAGAGGGTAATTGGTTTTGACTTTTATCTGTCTGTTTACAAACTTTAATTGAGTTATAGATTACTTTTGACATGTCTGGTATTGGGAGGGACTTTATTTCAGGGTTAATTTCATTTAAAGGAAGTAATTCGATTTTAGTTTCTGGCAAATTATTGTGGTAAGTGGGAATCTTGAAATCTTCTGGAAATTTTATCAGGGATAACGGGATTGGGATTGTAGGTGTAGGAGGATCTGGAATCATCTGTGAACAGAAATTACTTATATGCTGCTGGGGAATTTCTTGTTGTTGAGATTTATTATTTTCTTCATTAGAATAATCTATATGGTGTTGATTGATCTGGGGACAAAATAAATTAGGGCAGAGTGCTATGGGGTGTGGGCTATGACACTGTGTACAAATAAGTGGGTTTTGACAAATTCTCGCAATATGGTTGGGATTATAACATTTAAAACATAGCCTTCTCTCATATAACCGGCATTTACGAGTATGGATCGTGTTATAGTTCGGGCAGTGGTGGGACACATGATCGGGCTGGTTACAGAAAATACAGGGGAATTCCACCGTCCCTGGTCGATTATTTGGCTGGGATATGGAGAACGTTAAGGAGGTCTGTGGTGTGCGAGGGGGGCTAATCGGTCTGATCTGTCTGAATGGTTTAGGAGTATTAGAGGGACTTATCTGTTTGTTGAGCTCCTTCTGTTGGTCGTTGAGTGCCTTGATTCCTTCTTTTCTTTTCAGGATTAATTTGAGGGTGGTGCGTAGTTGGTCGGTGTTCCATTCCTCTCGTTTCTTTTCTTTTGCTTCAAATACTTCTTCCAGAATTTGCGGGGGTAGTTTAGATTCCAATTCCATTTGTACAGGGAGAGTATTGACGTCGAATTGTTGTTCCAGCATTTGTAAGTAAATTGCTTCAAATTGGTCGACAAAAGAGCGCAATTCGGCGCACAAATTTTCAGGACCGTTCTTTGAATGAACGACGGGTAATTTTCGGATGGAATGGTGGAGGGTACGATTAATTTCATTTACATTTCCATAATTTTCTTTAATCAAACGGATCGCTTCGTGGTAGGAAGCTTCGGTAAGGGGAAGCGATTTTATGAGTAAGAGAGGGGGTCCTTCAAGGCATTCTTTCAAATAATTAAATTTTATGGAGTCCGAAATATTTGTAAGCTCGTGGACTCCTACACGGAAAGCATTCCAAAAGGAGGTAAATTCTACGCATTTACCGCTGAATTTGGGAAGGGACAGTTTTGGGAGGTGGAATAAAGTATCCGTGGTTTGGGATGGATCGGGTAATGCTTCTGCTAATTTTGATTTAGCTACACGAAGCCTTCGGGAATAATTTCTTAATTCATTAAGACTCGAAATATAGGGAATTTCGAGAACAAAGGCATCATAGAGGGGATTATCGGCTAAACGTTCCGCTCCTGTCATGGAGGAACGAACAGTCATCCATCGGTCATGAGCGGAACTAATGTCTTTTTGGATTTCGGAAACAGTGTCTAATTCTAAATCAAGGGAGGAAATTTTGGATCGAATATTTGAATAGTGAAGGGAGATACTGCCTATTTGTTGGGGAACTTCAAAATCTTTTCTATTATTTAAAATTTCTGTGGCGTCCACAAAAAGCAACCGCAATTCATCGCGGTATGGGGCTGACATAATTTTGGCTCTTCACCGGCTGAGCTTTTCCGTATTGGCTAGTTTCGGATAAATTACTTTAATTTCCTTAACTTAATTTTAATTCCAATCTAACACAATAAAATCTTTTATTTCTTTTAATAAGCGAACAATTTATTTATTAGCGATTAGCTGGGAACGGAGAAGCGAACTAAAGAATAAGTTGAGAGAACAATAAAAAGAACCGATTTGTATTAGGAGGAAAGCGATATTTATAGTGAAGTGATTAGTAATTGTTTGTGTAAATTATAGCGAAGGAAAGTAGCTTTTCCCAGATGAATAGGCTGGGAACGATTAAGCAGATAAATAAAATTATAAATAAATTACAAAAGCTTGAGAAAGTATGTTTCGCATTTCGAAAATGCGACACTATATTTAATGGAGATTCGAATGATATATCGTAACCCCATTCGCGATAATTACTTCATCGGGCAAATCCACTTTGAAAATATCAGTAAAAAAATAACACAAAATTATTAATCCATAAATAACTTACGGTATTTTAATAGGGTATAGTTCGTCTTGGTATATTAGATACTATATTTAATGGAGATTCGAATGATATATCGTAACCCCATTCGCGATAATTACTTCATCGGGCAAATCCACTTTGAAAATATCAGTAAAAAAATAACACAAAATTATTAATCCATAAATAACTTACGGTATATTAATAGGGTATAGTTCGTTTTGGTATATTAGATACTATATTTAATGGAGATTCGAATGATATATCGTAACCCCATTCGCGATAATTACTTCATCGGGCAAATCCACTTTGAAAATATCAGTAAAAAAATAACACAAAATTATTAATCCATAAATAACTTACGGTATTTTAATAGGGTATAGTTCGTCTTGGTATATTAGATACTATATTTAATGGAGATTCGAATGATATATCGTAACCCCATTCGCGATAATTACTTCATCGGGCAAATCCACTTTGAAAATATCAGTAAAAAAATAACACAAAATTATTAATCCATAAATAACTTACGGTATTTTAATAGGGTATAGTTCGTCTTGGTATATTAGATACTATATTTAATGGAGATTCGAATGATATATCGTAACCCCATTCGCGATAATTACTTCATTGGCCAAATCAACTTTGAAAATATCAGTAAAAAAATAACTCAAAATTATTAATCCATAAATAACTTACGGTATTTTAATAGGGTATAGTTCGTCTTGGTATATTAGATACTATATTTAATGGAGATTCGAATGATATATCGTAACCCCATTCGCGATAATTACTTCATTGGGCAAATCCACTTTGAAAATATCAGTAAAAAAATAACTCAAAATTATTAATCCATAAATAACTTACGGTATTTTAATAGGGTATAGTTCGTCTTGGTATATTAGATACTATATTTAATGGAGATTCGAATGATATATCGTAACCCCATTCGCGATAATTACTTCATTGGGCAAATCCACTTTGAAAATATCAGTAAAAAAATAACTCAAAATTATTAATCCATAAATAACTTACGGTATTTTAATAGGGTATAGTTCGTCTTGGTATATTAGATACTATATTTAATGGAGATTCGAATGATATATCGTAACCCCATTCGCGATAATTACTTCATTGGGCAAATCAACTTTGAAAATATCAGTAAAAAATAACTCAAAATTATTAATCCATAAATAACTTACGGTATTTTAATAGGGTATAGTTCGTCTTGGTATATTAGATACTATATTTAATGGAGATTCGAATGATATATCGTAACCCCATTCGCGATACTTACTTCATTGGGCAAATCAACTTTGAAAATATCAGTAAAAAAATAACTCAAAATTATTAATCCATAAATAACTTACGGTATTTTAATAGGGTATAGTTCGTCTTGGTATATTAGATACTATATTTAATGGAGATTCGAATGTATATCGTAACCCCATTCGCGATAATTACTTCATTGGGCAAATCCACTTTGAAAATATCAGTAAAAAAATAACTCAAAATTATTAATCCATAAATAACTTACGGTATTTTAATAGGGTATAGTTCGTCTTGGTATATTAGATACTATATTTAATGGAGATTCGAATGATATATCGTAACCCCATTCGCGATAATTACTTCATTGGGCAAATCAACTTTGAAAATATCAGTAAAAAATAACTCAAAATTATTAATCCATAAATAACTTACGGTATTTTAATAGGGTATAGTTCGTCTTGGTATATTAGATACTATATTTAATGGAGATTCGAATGATATATCGTAACCCCATTCGCGATACTTACTTCATTGGGCAAATCAACTTTGAAAATATCAGTAAAAAAATAACTCAAAATTATTAATCCATAAATAACTTACGGTATTTTAATAGGGTATAGTTCGTCTTGGTATATTAGATACTATATTTAATGGAGATTCGAATGTATATCGTAACCCCATTCGCGATAATTACTTCATTGGGCAAATCCACTTTGAAAATATCAGTAAAAAAATAACTCAAAATTATTAATCCATAAATAACTTACGGTATTTTAATAGGGTATAGTTCGTCTTGGTATATTAGATACTATATTTAATGGAGATTCGAATGATATATCGTAACCCCATTCGCGATAATTACTTCATTGGGCAAATCCACTTTGAAAATATCAGTAAAAAAATAACTCAAAATTATTAATCCATAAATAACTTACGGTATTTTAATAGGGTATAGTTCGTCTTGGTATATTAGATACTATATTTAATGGAGATTCGAATGATATATCGTAACCCCATTCGCGATAATTATTTCATCGGGCAAATCCACTTTGAAAATATCAGTAAAAAAATAACACAAAATTATTAATCCATAAATAACTTACGGTATTTTAATAGGGTATAGTTCGTCTTGGTATATTAGATACTATATTTAATGGAGATTCGAATGATATATCGTAACCCCATTCGCGATAATTACTTCATTGGCCAAATCAACTTTGAAAATATCAGTAAAAAAATAACTCAAAATTATTAATCCATAAATAACTTACGGTATTTTAATAGGGTATAGTTCGTCTTGGTATATTAGATACTATATTTAATGGAGATTCGAATGATATATCGTAACCCCATTCACGATAATTATTTCATTGGGCAAATCAACTTTGAAAATATCAGTAAAAAATAACTCAAAATTATTAATCCATAAATAACTTACGGTATTTTAATAGGGTATAGTTCGTCTTGGTATATTAGATACTATATTTAATGGAGATTCGAATGATATATCGTAACCCCATTCGCGATACTTACTTCATTGGGCAAATCCACTTTGAAAATATCAGTAAAAAAATAACTCAAAATTATTAATCCATAAATAACTTACGGTATTTTAATAGGGTATAGTTCTTCTTGGTATATTAGATACTATATTTAATGGAGATTCGAATGATATATCGTAACCCCATTCGCGATAATTACTTCATTGGGCAAATCAACTTTGAAAATATCAGTAAAAAAATAACTCAAAATTATTAATCCATAAATAACTTACGGTATTTTAATAGGGTATAGTTCGTCTTGGTATATTAGATACTATATTTAATGGAGATTCGAATGATATATCGTAACCCCATTCGCGATAATTACTTCATCGGGCAAATCCACTTTGAAAATATCAGTAAAAAATAACACAAAATTATTAATACATAAATAACTTACGGTATTTTAATAGGGTATAGTTCGTCTTGGTATATTAGATACTATATTTAATGGAGATTCGAATGATATATCGTAACCCCATTCGCGATAATTACTTCATTGGGCAAATCCACTTTGAAAATATCAGTAAAAAATAACACAAAATTATTAATCCATAAATAACTTACGGTATTTTAATAGGGTATAGTTCGTCTTGGTATATTAGATACTATATTTAATGGAGATTTGAATGATATATCGTAACCCCATTCGCGATAATTACTTCATCGGGCAAATCCACTTTGAAAATATCAGTAAAAAAATAACACAAAATTATTAATCCATAAATAACTTACGGTATTTTAATAGGGTATAGTTCTTCTTGGTATATTAGATACTATATTTAATGGAGATTCGAATGATATATCGTAACCCCATTCCGATAATTACTTCATCGGGCAAATCCACTTTGAAAATATCAGTAAAAAATAACACAAAATTATTAATCCATAAATAACTTACGGTATTTTAATAGGGTATAGTTCGTCTTGGTATATTAGATACTATATTTAATGGAGATTCGAATGATATATCGTAACCCCATTCGCGATAATTACTTCATCGGGCAAATCCACTTTGAAAATATCAGTAAAAAATAACACAAAATTATTAATCCATAAATAACTTACAGTATATTAATAGGGTATAGTTCGTTTTGGTATATTAGATACTATATTTAATGGAGATTCGAATGATATATCGTAACCCCATTCGCGATAATTACTTCATCGGGCAAATCCACTTTGAATATATCAGTAAAAAAATAACACAAAATTATTAATCCATAAATAACTTACAGTATATTAATAGGGTATAGTTCGTCTTGGTATATTAAATACTATATTTAATGGAGATTCGAATGATATATCGTAAACCAATTCGCGATGATTACTTCATCGGGCAAATCCACTTTGAAAATATCAGTCAAAAAAAAAATAATCAAAAATTATTAATCCATAAATAACTTACAGTATATTAATAGGGTATAGTTCGTCTTGGTATATTAAATACTATATTTAATGGAGATTCGAATGATATATCGTAAACCAATTCGCGATGATTACTTCATCGGGCAAATCCACTTTGAAAATATCAGTCAAAAAAAAATAATCAAAAATTATTAATCCATAAATAACTTACAGTATATTAATAGGGTATAGTTCGTCTTGGTATATTAAATACTATATTTAATGGAGATTCGAATGATATATCGTAAACCAATTTGCGATGATTACTTCATCGGGCAAATCCACTTTGAAAATATCAGTCAAAAAAAATAATCAAAAATTATTAATCCATAAATAACTTACAGTATATTAATAGGGTATAGTTCGTCTTGGTATATTAAATACTATATTTAATGGAGATTCGAATGATATATCGTAAACCAATTCGCGATGATTACTTCATCGGGCAAATCCACTTTGAAAATATCAGTCAAAAAAAAATAATCAAAAATTATTAATCCATAAATAACTTACAGTATATTAATAGGGTATAGTTCGTCTTGGTATATTAAATACTATATTTAATGGAGATTCGAATGATATATCGTAAACCAATTTGCGATGATTACTTCATCGGGCAAATCCACTTTGAAAATATCAGTCAAAAAAAAATAATCAAAAATTATTAATCCATAAATAACTTACAGTATATTAATAGGGTATAGTTCGTCTTGGTATATTAAATACTATATTTAATGGAGATTCGAATGATATATCGTAAACCAATTTGCGATGATTACTTCATCGGGCAAATCCACTTTGAAAATATCAGTCAAAAAAAAATAATCAAAAATTATTAATCCATAAATAACTTACAGTATATTAATAGGGTATAGTTCGTCTTGGTATATTAAATACTATATTTAATGGAGATTCGAATGATATATCGTAAACCAATTCGCGATGATTACTTCATCGGGCAAATCCACTTTGAAAATATCAGTCAAAAAAAAAATAATCAAAAATTATTAATCCATAAATAACTTACAGTATATTAATAGGGTATAGTTCGTCTTGGTATATTAAATACTATATTTAATGGAGATTCGAATGATATATCGTAAACCAATTCGCGATGATTACTTCATCGGGCAAATCCACTTTGAAAATATCAGTCAAAAAAAAATAATCAAAAATTATTAATCCATAAATAACTTACAGTATATTAATAGGGTATAGTTCGTCTTGGTATATTAAATACTATATTTAATGGAGATTCGAATGATATATCGTAAACCAATTCGCGATGATTACTTCATCGGGCAAATCCACTTTGAAAATATCAGTCAAAAAAAAATAATCAAAAATTATTAATCCATAAATAACTTACAGTATATTAATAGGGTATAGTTCGTCTTGGTATATTAAATACTATATTTAATGGAGATTCGAATGATATATCGTAAACCAATTCGCGATGATTACTTCATCGGGCAAATCCACTTTGAAAATATCAGTCAAAAAAAAATAATCAAAAATTATTAATCCATAAATAACTTACAGTATATTAATAGGGTATAGTTCGTCTTGGTATATTAAATACTATATTTAATGGAGATTCGAATGATATATCGTAAACCAATTCGCGATGATTACTTCATCGGGCAAATCCACTTTGAAAATATCAGTCAAAAAAAAATAATCAAAAATTATTAATCCATAAATAACTTACAGTATATTAATAGGGTATAGTTCGTCTTGGTATATTAAATACTATATTTAATGGAGATTCGAATGATATATCGTAAACCAATTCGCGATGATTACTTCATCGGGCAAATCCACTTTGAAAATATCAGTCAAAAAAAAATAATCAAAAATTATTAATCCATAAATAACTTACAGTATATTAATAGGGTATAGTTCGTCTTGGTATATTAAATACTATATTTAATGGAGATTCGAATGATATATCGTAAACCAATTCGCGATGATTACTTCATCGGGCAAATCCACTTTGAAAATATCAGTCAAAAAAAAATAATCAAAAATTATTAATCCATAAATAACTTACAGTATATTAATAGGGTATAGTTCGTCTTGGTATATTAAATACTATATTTAATGGAGATTCGAATGATATATCGTAAACCAATTCGCGATGATTACTTCATCGGGCAAATCCACTTTGAAAATATCAGTCAAAAAAAAATAATCAAAAATTATTAATCCATAAATAACTTACAGTATATTAATAGGGTATAGTTCGTCTTGGTATATTAAATACTATATTTAATGGAGATTCGAATGATATATCGTAAACCAATTCGCGATGATTACTTCATCGGGCAAATCCACTTTGAAAATATCAGTCAAAAAAAAATAATCAAAAATTATTAATCCATAAATAACTTACAGTATATTAATAGGGTATAGTTCGTCTTGGTATATTAAATACTATATTTAATGGAGATTCGAATGATATATCGTAAACCAATTCGCGATGATTACTTCATCGGGCAAATCCACTTTGAAAATATCAGTCAAAAAAAAAATAATCAAAAATTATTAATCCATAAATAACTTACAGTATATTAATAGGGTATAGTTCGTCTTGGTATATTAAATACTATATTTAATGGAGATTCGAATGATATATCGTAAACCAATTCGCGATGATTACTTCATCGGGCAAATCCACTTTGAAAATATCAGTCAAAAAAAAAATAATCAAAAATTATTAATCCATAAATAACTTACAGTATATTAATAGGGTATAGTTCGTCTTGGTATATTAAATACTATATTTAATGGAGATTCGAATGATATATCGTAAACCAATTCGCGATGATTACTTCATCGGGCAAATCCACTTTGAAAATATCAGTCAAAAAAAAATAATCAAAAATTATTAATCCATAAATAACTTACAGTATATTAATAGGGTATAGTTCGTCTTGGTATATTAAATACTATATTTAATGGAGATTCGAATGATATATCGTAAACCAATTCGCGATGATTACTTCATCGGGCAAATCCACTTTGAAAATATCAGTCAAAAAAAAATAATCAAAAATTATTAATCCATAAATAACTTACAGTATATTAATAGGGTATAGTTCGTCTTGGTATATTAAATACTATATTTAATGGAGATTCGAATGATATATCGTAAACCAATTCGCGATGATTACTTCATCGGGCAAATCCACTTTGAAAATATCAGTCAAAAAAAAATAATCAAAAATTATTAATCCATAAATAACTTACAGTATATTAATAGGGTATAGTTCGTCTTGGTATATTAAATACTATATTTAATGGAGATTCGAATGATATATCGTAAACCAATTCGCGATGATTACTTCATCGGGCAAATCCACTTTGAAAATATCAGTCAAAAAAAAATAATCAAAAATTATTAATCCATAAATAACTTACAGTATATTAATAGGGTATAGTTCGTCTTGGTATATTAAATACTATATTTAATGGAGATTCGAATGATATATCGTAAACCAATTCGCGATGATTACTTCATCGGGCAAATCCACTTTGAAAATATCAGTCAAAAAAAAATAATCAAAAATTATTAATCCATAAATAACTTACAGTATATTAATAGGGTATAGTTCGTCTTGGTATATTAAATACTATATTTAATGGAGATTCGAATGATATATCGTAAACCAATTCGCGATGATTACTTCATCGGGCAAATCCACTTTGAAAATATCAGTCAAAAAAAAATAATCAAAAATTATTAATCCATAAATAACTTACAGTATATTAATAGGGTATAGTTCGTCTTGGTATATTAAATACTATATTTAATGGAGATTCGAATGATATATCGTAAACCAATTCGCGATGATTACTTCATCGGGCAAATCCACTTTGAAAATATCAGTCAAAAAAAAATAATCAAAAATTATTAATCCATAAATAACTTACAGTATATTAATAGGGTATAGTTCGTCTTGGTATATTAAATACTATATTTAATGGAGATTCGAATGATATATCGTAAACCAATTCGCGATGATTACTTCATCGGGC
Source organism: Meloidogyne enterolobii (assembly GCA_963681835.1). Lineage (NCBI taxonomy): Eukaryota > Metazoa > Nematoda > Chromadorea > Rhabditida > Meloidogynidae > Meloidogyne > Meloidogyne enterolobii. The sequence continues at coordinate 4,875 of CAVMJV010000176.1, read as the reverse complement.
AAATCCACTTTGAAAATATCAGTCAAAAAAAAATAATCAAAAATTATTAATCCATAAATAACTTACAGTATATTAATAGGGTATAGTTCGTCTTGGTATATTAAATACTATATTTAATGGAGATTCGAATGATATATCGTAAACCAATTCGCGATGATTACTTCATCGGGCAAATCCACTTTGAAAATATCAGTCAAAAAAAAATAATCAAAAATTATTAATCCATAAATAACTTACAGTATATTAATAGGGTATAGTTCGTCTTGGTATATTAAATACTATATTTAATGGAGATTCGAATGATATATCGTAAACCAATTCGCGATGATTACTTCATCGGGCAAATCCACTTTGAAAATATCAGTCAAAAAAAAATAATCAAAAATTATTAATCCATAAATAACTTACAGTATATTAATAGGGTATAGTTCGTCTTGGTATATTAAATACTATATTTAATGGAGATTCGAATGATATATCGTAAACCAATTCGCGATGATTACTTCATCGGGCAAATCCACTTTGAAAATATCAGTCAAAAAAAAATAATCAAAAATTATTAATCCATAAATAACTTACAGTATATTAATAGGGTATAGTTCGTCTTGGTATATTAAATACTATATTTAATGGAGATTCGAATGATATATCGTAAACCAATTCGCGATGATTACTTCATCGGGCAAATCCACTTTGAAAATATCAGTCAAAAAAAAATAATCAAAAATTATTAATCCATAAATAACTTACAGTATATTAATAGGGTATAGTTCGTCTTGGTATATTAAATACTATATTTAATGGAGATTCGAATGATATATCGTAAACCAATTCGCGATGATTACTTCATCGGGCAAATCCACTTTGAAAATATCAGTCAAAAAAAAATAATCAAAAATTATTAATCCATAAATAACTTACAGTATATTAATAGGGTATAGTTCGTCTTGGTATATTAAATACTATATTTAATGGAGATTCGAATGATATATCGTAAACCAATTCGCGATGATTACTTCATCGGGCAAATCCACTTTGAAAATATCAGTCAAAAAAAAATAATCAAAAATTATTAATCCATAAATAACTTACAGTATATTAATAGGGTATAGTTCGTCTTGGTATATTAAATACTATATTTAATGGAGATTCGAATGATATATCGTAAACCAATTCGCGATGATTACTTCATCGGGCAAATCCACTTTGAAAATATCAGTCAAAAAAAAATAATCAAAAATTATTAATCCATAAATAACTTACAGTATATTAATAGGGTATAGTTCGTCTTGGTATATTAAATACTATATTTAATGGAGATTCGAATGATATATCGTAAACCAATTCGCGATGATTACTTCATCGGGCAAATCCACTTTGAAAATATCAGTCAAAAAAAAATAATCAAAAATTATTAATCCATAAATAACTTACAGTATATTAATAGGGTATAGTTCGTCTTGGTATATTAAATACTATATTTAATGGAGATTCGAATGATATATCGTAAACCAATTCGCGATGATTACTTCATCGGGCAAATCCACTTTGAAAATATCAGTCAAAAAAAAAATAATCAAAAATTATTAATCCATAAATAACTTACAGTATATTAATAGGGTATAGTTCGTCTTGGTATATTAAATACTATATTTAATGGAGATTCGAATGATATATCGTAAACCAATTCGCGATGATTACTTCATCGGGCAAATCCACTTTGAAAATATCAGTCAAAAAAAAAATAATCAAAAATTATTAATCCATAAATAACTTACAGTATATTAATAGGGTATAGTTCGTCTTGGTATATTAAATACTATATTTAATGGAGATTCGAATGATATATCGTAAACCAATTCGCGATGATTACTTCATCGGGCAAATCCACTTTGAAAATATCAGTCAAAAAAAAATAATCAAAAATTATTAATCCATAAATAACTTACAGTATATTAATAGGGTATAGTTCGTCTTGGTATATTAAATACTATATTTAATGGAGATTCGAATGATATATCGTAAACCAATTCGCGATGATTACTTCATCGGGCAAATCCACTTTGAAAATATCAGTCAAAAAAAATAATCAAAAATTATTAATCCATAAATAACTTACAGTATATTAATAGGGTATAGTTCGTCTTGGTATATTAAATACTATATTTAATGGAGATTCGAATGATATATCGTAAACCAATTCGCGATGATTACTTCATCGGGCAAATCCACTTTGAAAATATCAGTCAAAAAAAAATAATCAAAAATTATTAATCCATAAATAACTTACAGTATATTAATAGGGTATAGTTCGTCTTGGTATATTAAATACTATATTTAATGGAGATTCGAATGATATATCGTAAACCAATTCGCGATGATTACTTCATCGGGCAAATCCACTTTGAAAATATCAGTCAAAAAAAAATAATCAAAAATTATTAATCCATAAATAACTTACAGTATATTAATAGGGTATAGTTCGTCTTGGTATATTAAATACTATATTTAATGGAGATTCGAATGATATATCGTAAACCAATTCGCGATGATTACTTCATCGGGCAAATCCACTTTGAAAATATCAGTCAAAAAAAAAATAATCAAAAATTATTAATCCATAAATAACTTACAGTATATTAATAGGGTATAGTTCGTCTTGGTATATTAAATACTATATTTAATGGAGATTCGAATGATATATCGTAAACCAATTCGCGATGATTACTTCATCGGGCAAATCCACTTTGAAAATATCAGTCAAAAAAAAATAATCAAAAATTATTAATCCATAAATAACTTACAGTATATTAATAGGGTATAGTTCGTCTTGGTATATTAAATACTATATTTAATGGAGATTCGAATGATATATCGTAAACCAATTCGCGATGATTACTTCATCGGGCAAATCCACTTTGAAAATATCAGTCAAAAAAAAATAATCAAAAATTATTAATCCATAAATAACTTACAGTATATTAATAGGGTATAGTTCGTCTTGGTATATTAAATACTATATTTAATGGAGATTCGAATGATATATCGTAAACCAATTCGCGATGATTACTTCATCGGGCAAATCCACTTTGAAAATATCAGTCAAAAAAAAATAATCAAAAATTATTAATCCATAAATAACTTACAGTATATTAATAGGGTATAGTTCGTCTTGGTATATTAAATACTATATTTAATGGAGATTCGAATGATATATCGTAAACCAATTCGCGATGATTACTTCATCGGGCAAATCCACTTTGAAAATATCAGTCAAAAAAAAAATAATCAAAAATTATTAATCCATAAATAACTTACAGTATATTAATAGGGTATAGTTCGTCTTGGTATATTAAATACTATATTTAATGGAGATTCGAATGATATATCGTAAACCAATTCGCGATGATTACTTCATCGGGCAAATCCACTTTGAAAATATCAGTCAAAAAAAAATAATCAAAAAATTATTAATCCATAAATAACTTACAGTATATTAATAGGTATAGTTCGTCTTGGTATATTAAATACTATATTTAATGGAGATTCGAATGATATATCGTAAACCAATTCGCGATGATTACTTCATCGGGCAAATCCACTTTGAAAATATCAGTCAAAAAAAAATAATCAAAAATTATTAATCCATAAATAACTTACAGTATATTAATAGGGTATAGTTCGTCTTGGTATATTAAATACTATATTTAATGGAGATTCGAATGATATATCGTAAACCAATTCGCGATGATTACTTCATCGGGCAAATCCACTTTGAAAATATCAGTCAAAAAAAATAATCAAAAATTATTAATCCATAAATAACTTACAGTATATTTAATAGGGTATAGTTCGTCTTGGTATATTAAATACTATATTTAATGGAGATTCGAATGATATATCGTAAACCAATTCGCGATGATTACTTCATCGGGCAAATCCACTTTGAAAATATCAGTCAAAAAAAAAATAATCAAAAATTATTAATCCATAAATAACTTACAGTATATTAATAGGGTATAGTTCGTCTTGGTATATTAAATACTATATTTAATGGAGATTCGAATGATATATCGTAAACCAATTCGCGATGATTACTTCATCGGGCAAATCCACTTTGAAAATATCAGTCAAAAAAAAAATAATCAAAAATTATTAATCCATAAATAACTTACAGTATATTAATAGGGTATAGTTCGTCTTGGTATATTAAATACTATATTTAATGGAGATTCGAATGATATATCGTAAACCAATTCGCGATGATTACTTCATCGGGCAAATCCACTTTGAAAATATCAGTCAAAAAAAAATAATCAAAAATTATTAATCCATAAATAACTTACAGTATATTAATAGGGTATAGTTCGTCTTGGTATATTAAATACTATATTTAATGGAGATTCGAATGATATATCGTAAACCAATTCGCGATGATTACTTCATCGGGCAAATCCACTTTGAAAATATCAGTCAAAAAAAAATAATCAAAAATTATTAATCCATAAATAACTTACAGTATATTAATAGGGTATAGTTCGTCTTGGTATATTAAATACTATATTTAATGGAGATTCGAATGATATATCGTAAACCAATTCGCGATGATTACTTCATCGGGCAAATCCACTTTGAAAATATCAGTCAAAAAAAAATAATCAAAAATTATTAATCCATAAATAACTTACAGTATATTAATAGGGTATAGTTCGTCTTGGTATATTAAATACTATATTTAATGGAGATTCGAATGATATATCGTAAACCAATTCGCGATGATTACTTCATCGGGCAAATCCACTTTGAAAATATCAGTCAAAAAAAAAATAATCAAAAATTATTAATCCATGAAATAACTTACAGTATATTAATAGG